>WNWK01018796.1:0-39124 GCA_009830355.1 Cherax destructor | reverse complement strand
TTTTGCAACAACAGCTTCCTTGATTTTACTTGAATTTTTCTTGGCCACAATGGTAGCGATGGTAGAAAAGGGTTTACCATACAGCCTGGCCAGCTCACTGATACGCACTCCACTTTCATATTTTTCTATTATCTCCTTCTTCAGTTCTATCGTACATGTATTTCTGTTCCTCTTTGCCACAGGCTTACCACTAGGATCTTTCCTTGGACCCATGGTAGCTTATTTAGCAGTTGCAAGCACTAAAAACAGTGGAATAATGAAAATATACTGGTATGAATGAGTGGGTGTGGGTGGGTGGTCGCTCTCGCTTGTAAACAATAGCACACTGACGCTCCCTGGAGTGCGCTCTCAGCTGGGCGCCAAGCGGACACGTCCGTTACGAATGTCGTTACACGAAGCAAACATCGTTAATCGCAATCAAATTTTTTACGTTATAAATATCGGTACTCGAAAATAACGTAAGATGACAGCATCGTAATACGGGGTATGACTGTATCTCCTTCTTCAGTTCGATGGTGTTCCTCACTTTCTTTACCACAGGGGTGCCACTTATTTCACAGTGACAATCACTTAATCACCAATAAACACATTAAATTTATTGTGAAATGTTTGAATGAGAGCGCTGGGTAATGTTCACTCAAAGGTAAACAACGGTAGACTGACTCACGATGCCTGCATGGGGCAAGCGGACAGGTCTGGTACGCGGGCCGATAATCATTGAAACGGCCGATAATTGGGGAAAAATTGGGCCGAAAAAAGCGATTGATAATTGAGTCGGCCGATAATCAGACCAGCCAATTTCCGGGGGTCCATTGTACTCAAAGTGGGCAACATCGCTGATGCGTAAATATCACTGACACAGCAAAATTTGCAAAAGCGTAATTTCATCAGTTTTCCATCAAATTTTGTACTTTTTGTTTTATTTCCTTCAGAAAAAGATTCTCTACCATTTCATAAGAAAAAATAAAAATAAATTTTTTTTTAAATTCTTGGACCCTGTGAACACTTTTTAGATTGGGGGGTCTGGACCCT
Organism: Cherax destructor; assembly: GCA_009830355.1. Lineage (NCBI taxonomy): Eukaryota > Metazoa > Arthropoda > Malacostraca > Decapoda > Parastacidae > Cherax > Cherax destructor. Next base: position 38,092 of record WNWK01018796.1, on the reverse strand, counting down.
CAGGGGGTTAATGAAGCACTCTAAAGCAAAGCACCTTAAATAAAGGTGTACTTGTTTGCCCAGGTAAAAGGTGAATTTGTTGAGGCTGTCTCCCACTGAGGCAGGGTGACCACTGAGGCAGGATGACCCCCCCAAAAAAAAGAAAGTTTTTCTTCTTTTTACAGTTGAAAATTAAAATGTTTATTTCCTTGCAAAACTTGCAATGTGTGGTTTACATATTACAAAATATTAATCCTTTCAGGGTCCAGAGGCCAAACTTCAAAGTGTGCACCAGGGTCCAAGAATTTAGAAAAAAAAAAGAATTGTTATTTTTTCTTATGAAATGGTAGAGAATCTTTTTCTGAAGGTAATGAAACAAAAAAGTACTAAATTTGATTGAAAATTGCTGAAATTATGCTCTCGCGAATTTTGATGCGTCAGCGATATTTATGCATCAGCGAATTTGCTGACTTTGACTCCCATTTTAGGCCAATTACATTATTCCAGTCAACCAAATTCTTAGCTATTTTGCTAGTATTACTTCTATTCTATCAATTGAACACAAGAAATCGCCCGTTCAACTGTTTCAACTACAAAATAAAGTGATCGGAAATTGGTAATTTAGCCAGTGCAGGCATTCCTGGCACTAAACTAACATTTCCTCTGTTCATTAGTTACCTTTTCAGTCTTTACAAATGAATTCCATTTTTATTTTTTATTCACATAATGAATTTTTATTCAAACCAAAAAATGGAAGATTTACTGTTATGCAAAATTGTAATAATTGTATAAATAATATCACCACATTTGTGAACGTATATTAGACCCACCAGCTGTCGCGTATTAGATGTGTGAGGTAATTTGTTTACTCTTGAACATCGGCAAAAATTATACATTTCCGCTACTTTGAGCTCAGTTTCAAGCCATTTACATTATGAAAACCAATCAAAATCATCTCTATTTCTGTAATATATCTTCCATTCTATTAAATGATACCAAGAAATCACAAATACAACTATAAAAAGCATACAAAAAGACACTGCAAAGTCTCTGTTTTAATAGAAAATTACAGTCTCAGTTTTTTTTCTCTCATTATGCACTGTGCTGCAGGATTTGTTTTATGTGGTGCACACTTACCACATAGATGTACAGTGGACTCTCGGTTTTCGTTCACCTCCAAACTCGAACAATTATGTAACTGTATTTTTGTAAGTGTATTTTTGGGGTTCTGAAACGACTAATCTAATTTACATTTGTTCTTATGGGAACAAATTCGTTCGGTAATGGCACTCAAACAGCATTCTGGAATGAATTTTCAACGAAAACCGAGGGTCCACTGTATTCTCTCATATCTAGGCCCAAATTTACCGCTCACAGCTTATCTGAGTGAGCTGAGCTCATGGCGTAGAACTACGGTTTGGACCCTCAACTCAAAGCCGTAGAACTACGGCACGAACCCTGAAAGGGTTAAAGTTTGTGATGATTGTGAGTTTTTTTGTTTTTTTTTGCAGAAGAAAATTATCAGTGAGGTTTTGGAGAAGAAGACGAAGTCCTTAGAAGGAAAGAGAAGAGAAAAACAAGGGAAGACAGAAGCAGCAGATCCTGGAAACTATAGCACTGTGGAGGAGGAAGAGGAGTGGTATGTGATACATATTACTATTACTACTTATAATCCATTTATAATTCATTATAATTTAAATATTTACCGGTTAACTGTCTATAATCCTGCCTTGCTACTGTTAACCTAAATTTTGACATTGACCCAAATCTACATAAGTCTAAGTAAGTAAGTAAGTAAGTTTATTCAGGTATGCACAAATACAGTTATATAGATTATCATACATAGTAGCATATGTGTAGAAAACCTAGGATAACCCAAAAAAGTCAGACAGAGTGACTTATTTCCATTGGGGTCCATTTAATACCTTAATATTATACACTGTAGTAGATACTAGTTATTATACTATAATTAAAAGGAATAAGGTAAAAAGAGTTATTTACATGTACATGTATGTTAGCTAAAAAAAATAAAAATCATTCTCCTCCCTTTCTGTCGCTACATTCATTAGGTACCTTTTGGCTCTCTTCTTGAACTGGCTCATGCTATGACATGTGCAGGCAGTCTGTTCCATTCCTTTATTGCTGTACAATAAAAGGTGTTTGAAGCCTGGCCACTGACTGTGGGTACTACAAAGTTCTGCTCTCTCCCCCTAGTACTATGACTGCTTTGGTTCCCAGCCTTGACAAAATTGGCAGCAAGATATTCTGGACACTGTTTGTGAGCAATTTTATAAACTTGATTCAACTTTTTGATTACATGGGTATCAGAAGTTACAATGTAAATTGAGTGCAAGGAGAGCCACTGACATGCCATGGCATTAGGGGCAGCTTATTCTAGTCCTTAAAAACTATGTACTTAATATTAGAGAAATTTATTGAGTTTATTCTAGTTAAAAATTATTTTCAAAATTACAATATGATGAAATTTTACTGTTTAAATTATTATATAATGATATTAGATCTTAGATTGTTACAGGTGTTAAGATTCTTGAATGATAATATGGAATTGAGATTATCTTAAGGAAAATAACATTGAGCATTTTTGACATTAACTTATAATATGAGTAGGGGGTAACATAATAGTAACATATTATTAAAAATTGAGATTATCGTATAGGAAAGTAACAATGAGCATTTTTCAAAGTAGTTTATAGTATGATCATTTAGGTTTGGGTGAGTAGGTGGTTTTTGAGTTGAGTCTTAAATTGATTTTCAGACAAGATTATCTTAATATTTACTGGTAATGAATTCCAGATTCTGGGGCCCTTTATGTGCATAGAATTTTTACATAGGTTGATATGAACACGGGGTATATCAAAAAGTGATCTGTGTCGTGTGTTGTGGTCATGGGTCCTATTAAAGTTGGTGGGGAGAGTTTTGAGCAGAGGGTTTATATTAGAGTGTAAAGTTTTATATATGTAGTAGGCACAAGAGTAAGTATGAATGTTCTTTACGGTGAGTAGTTTGAGACTTTGAATATTGGTGGAGTATGCTGTCTAGAGTGGGAATTTGTTATCATTCTGACTGTGGCCTTTTGTTGTGTTATGAGTGGTCTAAGGTGATTTAACGTTGTTGATCCCCATGCACAGATTCCATAGGTGAGATACGGGTAGATAAGTGAATGATATAGTGCAAGGAGAGCTGATTGAGGTACATAATAGCGTATCTTTGATAATATGCCTACTGTCTTCGAGATTTTCTTGGAAATTTGTTGTATATGTGTTTGGAATTTAAGGCTACTGTCAAGGTGGATTCCTAGGAATTTTCCCTCTGTGAGTCTTGTGATGGGTGTACCATTAAGTGTTATGTTAAGTGGAACATTTGTGACTTTGCTTCCAAACTGTATGAAGTAGGTCTTGTCAGTATTGAGAGTAAGCTTGTTAGTAGTCATCCATGTTGATATTTTCTGTAATTCGGCATTAACAGTGTTGGCCAGTATAACTGGATTTGGGTGAGAGAAGACATATGTTGTGTCATCTGCAAATAAAATGGGTTTGAGTAGTTGTGATGCATTCGGTAGGTCATTTATGTAAATGAGGAATAGGAGTGGCCCCAGGACACTTCCTTGAGGACTCCGACTGTAATTGGTTGTGTGGAAGAGTTCGCTCCATTTGTGTACACGTATTGGCTTCTGTTGGTGAGGTATGATTTTAGGTAGTTGAGTGGGTGCCCCCTTATACCATAGTGTGCTAATTTTGTGAGCAGTAAATCATGGTCGACTGTATCAAAAGCTTTGCGGAGATCAATGAAGATTCCCAGTGGGACTTCTTTTTTTCTCAAGTGCTGTATATATTAACTCCAACATGTGCGTAATAGCATCGTTTGTGCTCTTGTTTGTCCTGAATCCAAATTGACAGGGGTTGAGTACATTGTGTGAGACGAGGTAGGAATAGATTTGTCTATGAATTAATTTTTCGAAGATTTTAGAAAGCAATGGTTGTTTTACTCTGTCTTCAATATTCAGCATATCCAATTGTTGTAATTCATCCTGGCCTACATGTTCTCTTGGGCCCAGGTCCAGGATGAATCTTATCATTTTGTTCTGTGTGATTTGCAGTTTATCTTTCATTTTTTTTGTCAAGGCAGAGTACCATGAAGAGCAAGCGTAGTCAATATGGCATTGTATAAGGGCAAGACATAGGGTCCTGCGAGCCTCAGTAGGTAGACACTGTGCTTGTCTGTAGAGGAACTTCAGTCTGGCATTCGCTTTCTTTACTACACTGTTCCCTATCTTGACTACACAAGCTAGTACGTACAGTCCTTAGTAATGCCAGGAATATAATTTTTTTTAATCATAATGTTAGATCCCTAAGTAAGAACTATGATGACCTCCTGGCACATCTACACACTACCAGGATACACAGTAATCCACAACTGCAGGCCAGACCAAATGAAGGGAGGTATTGCTATCTACTATTCTAATGAACTATTGTGTTGTAACACCACATGCTTCAGTGATGAATATGCTGAATATGTATACAGTGGTCCCTCGACTATCGGTCTTAATCTGTTCCAGGAGGTAGGCATCAACTCGAAACCTTATTTCCCATAAGAAATGATGTAAATACAATTAATCCGTTTCCACCCAAAAATATTCACAAAAAATTAATTTTGTTAAAGAATAAATACTATAGTTTTACATACAGAAAACAATGAGAAATAAATATAAAGCACTAATTATAATGGACAAATGAACAGTTAAATAAGTTTTACCTTTATTGAAGACTCTTGTTGGCGTATGAGAGAGTTTGTTTTGAGGCAGGACAAGATAATTCTTCAATATGACAATAATATAAACTCTAAAGCTTATTTATCTAGCACAATTCATCTAATATGACATAATAAACAATATTAATAACATAGAAACATTATATAAACTCTAGAATGAATAAAACATGTCATTACGAATGTAAGGACTGGAAGGACTGGTGGTAGTGTGTTTGTTATTGTTGGGTATAAGGGCCACTGACCATAAGCCGTGGTGGATGGCAGCAGAAAGCCACCAACACTATTCACACAATGTGCATAATTTATAAATAAGAAATATTCACACTTATATAAATAAGAAATACTTACACTTACCTTGGAGGAGATGGTGGCAGAGGGTGGCGCTCTTGTCAGTGTCCCTATAATCTCAAACATTGTAGAAGTTAAGTTTTGTGTCATCATTTTCTACTGATTAATTGCTTAACTTACTTAAGTAAGTAAGTTTATTCAGGTATACACAAATCCAGTTATACATAGATTATCATACATAGCAGCATATGTGTAGAAAACCTAGGATAACCCATGAAAGTCAGACAGAGTGACTTATTTCCATTGCTACACTGTTAATGCTACACTTTATCGACTTGTGAAGCTTTTTTGGACCTATGGTGACTTATTTCACAGTGACAATCACTAAACCAGCAATAAACACAATAAATTTATTGTGAAATGTTTGAAAGAGCGCGCTGAGTAATGTTCTCTCAATGGTAAAGAACGCTAGACTGGCATCCTGCGTGGCAAGGCGTGCAAGCACAGGCAGGCGGACAGGTCTGGTACGGACCGATACACGAGGGAATAACCAATACACGAGGGAAACATAGACTGAAACAGACACGAAATAACCGATAATTGGACCGACCGAAACACGAGGGATCACTGTATATATTTTCTAACTTCTTTGTAAAAAACCTTAAGACTCCCTTTACAGTTGGTGCTATATACAGGATGCCTCATACTAATATCCCAAATTTTAGTGATAACCTAAAAACACTAATAACAAACAAACAAATGAATAAGCACTACCTACTACTAGCCGGAGACTTTGTCATTAACCTTGGCATAGCAGATGAACAATTCACTACTCATACCAGTTATTAACCAAAAAGGCTAACTGAGATGAGTGCAACGATAATTGACCATTTGTGGACAAATATACTAGCTCCCCTTAAATCAGGGATAATCACACAACACTACTGACCACTACCCAACCTTCCTCCTAACAAACATTTCTAAGCAACCAGTGGAATATAGCAAAATTTCTTTTCAACTCCATGATGAGGCAGCAATAAGTAACTTCACTGCAGTGCTAAGCTCAGTTGACTGGCCTACAGAATTTTCCAATGCCAGTGGCATCAGTGAATGGATAGACATTTCTAAATAAAAAACATTGTTATACATGGACTGTATAACAAACATTGTCCCATAAAAACTAAAAAGATCACTAATAAACGACTAGGTTGCCTATGGTTTACTAAAGTAAACCATTCTAAGATTCATAGATGAGAAACACCAATATGAAAAGCAATGCAGAGAGGGGTTATTAACTAAAGAACTTAGTAAAAACTATGCATCAGTCCTCAGCAAACTTATAAGAAAGTCTAAGCAACTGTACTATTCTAATAGATTCATTGAAACGAGAGGCGATATTAATAAGACCTAGAAGACACACTCAAATCCTGGGCACCCAAAAGCTGAACAAAATTAAAGATATTGTCCTAACTAAACCAAATGAACCACAACTCCAGCCTATTGGTACAGCTAACAAGATAAATGATTTCTTCTCAACCATAAAATTCCTGGCATCAATACCCAAGCAATTAATTAGATAAAAACTTCCCAACATCCCTCTGTCTTGCAAACTAAGCCCACTGAGGTCACCATGATTATTAATTCACTAAAAAACAAACCAGGAAATCTAGCTCAGGTCCGACCACTGTTGTTCAAACAAGCAGCTCATGTCATCTCACCCACCATTACATTATTTTTTAACAAATCACTAGAAACCAGCACTTTCTTGACATTATTCAAGAAAGCAAGGGTTACTCCAGTACACAAAGGTGGAGACCCAACAGACGTAAACAACTGTAGGTCAATATCTAACTTACCTTTGCTATCCAAAATCTTTGAGAAACTCATAGATAAGATATTATACTCCTTCATAACATCACAACCCCTGCCAGTTTGGCTTCAGGAGAAACAAAAGGACAAATGATGCAATTATAAAAATGATAGACCTATTTTACACAGTACAGTGGTCCCTCCATTTTCGTGTATCTCTGTTTTCGTGTTTCCGTTTTCGTGCAGTTTTTTCGGGGAAAAATTACCTCTGTTTTCGTGTGATTCCCTTCGTTTTCGTGCTTGGTCTGGAACCTGTCCACCAGTGCCGCGCACATACAAAGGCCGTAGGCCGCCACCCACGCACCTCCAATGTTTACGCTTGAGTGAACATCACCCCAGGAGTTTATACAAAACATTTATTAACAATTCATTGTTTTTGGCCCTTGATTATTGTGTGTGACTACTAAATAAGTGTAGCAGGTATGCAGGGAGTGTAGCATGTATGCAGGGAGTGTAGCATGTATGCAGGGAGTGTAGCATGTATGCAGGGAGTGTAGCATGTATGCAGGGAGTGTAGCATGTATGCAGAGAGTGTAGCATGTATGCAGGGAGTGTAGCATGTATGCAGGGAGTGTAGCATGTATGCAGGGAGTGTAGCATGTATGCAGGGAGTGTAGCAGGTATGCAGGGAGTGTAACAGGTATGCAGGGAGTGTAGCATGTATGCAGGGAGTGTAGCATGTATGCAGGGAGTGTAGCAGGTATGCAGGGAGTGTAGCAGGTATGCAGGGAGTGTAGCAGGTATGCAGGGAGTGTAGCAGGTATGCAGGGAGTGTAGCAGGTATGCAGGGAGTGTAGCAGGTATGCAGGGAGTGTAGCAGGTATGCAGGGAGTGTAGCAGATATGCAGGGAGTGTAGCAGATATGCAGGGAGTGTAGCATGAATGCAGGGAGTGTAGCAGGTATGCAGGGAGTGTAGCAGGCAGGGAGGGTGTGTAGCAGGCAGGGAGGGAAGTGACCCCGGATAAGGACTTGATACCTAAATTCCTTATGGAAGGAGATTCCCCTTCCAAAAAATAGGGTCTCTTCCCTCTCCCCTCCTCCCTCTCTTCCATCCAGCAACATCAGTCTTCAATAAAGGTAAGTGCCACATTCATTTCATTCATTTGTGCATGTAAATCTATCTTTAAGGCCCCCCCAATTTTTTTTTTCCAAACTTCTGGGTTTCTGGAACGGATTAATTTAATTTCCATTATTTCTTATGGGGAAAATGGTTTCAGTTTTCGTGTGTTTCAGTTTTAGTGCATCTCTCAGGAACGGATTAAGCATGAAAACGGAGGGACCACTGTACAGTGGACCACCGGAAATCGGATATAATTCGTTCCAGAATGCTGTTCTAGTGCCGTTACCGAATGAATTTGTTCCCATAAGGACAAATGTAAATTAGATTAGTCTGTTTCAGACCCCAAAAATACACTTCCAAAAGCATTTACAAAAATACACTTACATAATTGTTCGAGTTGGGAGCAGTACTTGAAAAAAATGAATATCCGCTAGGACTCTTTATTGACCTAAGGAAAGCTTTAGATACGTAGACCATAGCATCACTTTGTCTGACATTTTTGGGTTATCCTAGGTTCTCTACACATATGCTACTATGTATGATAATCTATGTAACTGTACATGTGTATACCTGAATAAACTTACTTATTTACTTAAATCATAAACTTGATCATTACAGTATCAGAAGTCATGCACGTTATGCACTTGCATATGTAAAGTCTTACCTTCCTAACAGACAGCAATACGTCTCTATTAACCCTTTCAGGGTCCGTGCTGTAGTTCTACGGCTTTGAGTTCAGGGTCCAAACCGTAGTTCTCGTCATGAGCTCAGCTCACTCAGATAAGCTTTGAGCGGCAAATTTGGGCCTAGATACAAGAGAATACATCTATTTGGTAAGTGTGCACCACATAAAACAAATCCTGCAGCACACAGTGCATAATGAGATAAAAAAAACTGAAACCGCAATTTTCGATTAAAACAGCGACTTTGCAGTGTTTTTTCATATACTTTGTATAGTTGTATTTGCGATTTCTTGGTCTCATTTGATAGAATGGAAGATATATTACAGGTATAGAGATGATTTTGATTGGTTTTAATACTGCAAATGGCTTGAAACTGAGCTCAAAATAGCGGAAATGTTAAATTTTTGCCTATGTTCAAGAGTAAACAAATGACCTCACACGTCTAATACGCGCCAGCTGGTGGGTCTAATATACGTTCACAAATGTGGTGATATTATTTATACATAACTAATGAACAAAGGAAATGTTAGTTTAGTGCCAGGAATGCCTGCATTGTTTATTCTGCACCCTATTTTGTAATTGGAATATTTTGAACTTTGAGTTAAATTGGCTAAATTACCAATTTCCAATCACTTTATTTTGTAGTTGAAACAGTTGACTGGGCGATTTCTTGTGCTCAATCGATAGAATAGAAGTAATACTAGTGAAATAGCTAAGAATTTGGTAGAGTGGAATAATGTAATTGGCCTAAAATGGGAGTCAAAGTCGGTAAAATCGCCGATGCGTAAATATCGCTGACACATCAAAATTCGAGAGAGCATAATTTCGTCAATTTTCAATCAAATTTCGTACTTTTTGTTTTATTACCTTCAGAAAAAGATTCTCTACCGTTTCATAAGAAAAAATAATTTTTTTTTTTAAATTCTTGGACACTGGCACACCCCTTCCAAAAATGGCCTTGGACCCTGAAAGGGTTAAGGATATAACCTCTTCAACAAGGGAAGTGCCCTCGGTCCCCTGCTTTTCCTCCTATGCATCAACGACCTTCCAAATGTATCGTGTATCACAACAACTTAGATCTATTCTCTTTGCTGACCACACAACTTTTGTGATCTACCCAAATCCCGGATCACTCAACAACATTGTTAATGAAGAGTTCTTAAAAATAACAACCTGGATGACTACCAATAAATTCACACTTCTTTCTTCTTTCAACACGTCGGCCGTTTACCACCGAGGCAGGGTGGCCCAAAAGGAAAAACGAAAGTTTCTCCTTTTACACTTAGTAATATATTCAGGAGAAGGGGTTACTAGCCCCTTGCTCCCGGCATTTTAGTCGCCTCTTACGACACGCATGGCTTACGGAGGAAGAATTCTGTTCCACTTCCCCATGGAGATTAGAGGAAACAAGAACAAGAACTAGTAAGAAAATAGAAGAAAACCCAGAGGGGTGTGTATATATATGCTGGGGGCTCTGGTGTTCTGGTGGCTAAAGCTCTCGCTTCACACGGCGAGGGCCTGGGTTCGATTCTCAGCCAGGGCAGAAACATTGGGCGTGTTTCTTTACACCTGTTGTCTATGTTCCCCATCAGTAAAATGGGTACCTGGGTGTTAGTCGACTGGTGTGAGTCACATCCTAGGACACTGACCTAATCTGCCCGAAATGCTCAGCATAACAAGGGACTTTCTATATAGTAGTATGTCACTGATGTCAGCTAGGCCTGTATACCATGTACATGTACTTTTAGTAAATAAAGATATTATTACATGAATGTGTAGTGTGACCTAAGTGTAAGTAGAAGTAACAAGACATACCTGAAATCTTGCATGTTTATGAGACAGAAAAGACACCAGCAATCCTACCATCATGTAAAACAATTACAGGCTTTCATTTTACACTCACTTGGCAGGACGGTAGTACCTCCCTGGGTGGTTGCTGTCTACCAACCTACTACCGAGAAACTCACACTTAACATTGACAAAACCTTCTACATTATATTTGGGAGCAGAGCAAGTAATGTCCAACTGAACATTATGACTAACAATTGACTTATTGCTAAACATAATAAGGGAAAATTTCTGGGTCTGTACCTTGACAGCAACTTGAAATTTAACACCCACATCCATCATACAAAAAAGTGTCCAAACCAGCTGGCTGAGTCTCGACCCCTGCAATCACAATTAGGTGAGTACATTACTGTGTACCACAAACAGCACTACTTACATTATACTATTAACTGATCTACACCTACCTCACCTATGCTGTTTGTGCCTGGTGATCCTCACAAGCAAATAACCTTAAACCAATAATAACTCAACAAAAAAGCTACAGTACAAATGATCACACAGTTCACTGCTAAACACCACATCCTCCACTCTTCAAAGACCTAAATCTTTTTTTTTTTTTCAACAAGTCGGCCGTCTCCCACCCAAAAAGAAAGAAAATCCCCAAAAAGAAAATACTTTCATCATCATTCAACACTTTCACCACACTCATACATAATCACTGTCTTTGCAGAGGCGCTCAGATACGACAGCTAAGAGTAGTCCCTCTCAGCTGTCACTATCCCAGACCCCTCCTTTAAAGTGCAGGCATTGTACTTCCCATTTCCAGGACTCAAGTCCAACTAAATCAATTAACTGGTTTCCCTGAATCCCTTCACAAAATGTTACCCTGATCACACTCCAACAGATCGTCATGTCCCAAAAACCATTCGTCTCCATTCACTTCTATCTAACACGCTCACACATGCTTGCTGGAAGTCCAAGCCCCTTGCCCACAAAACCTCCTTTACCCCCTCCCTCCAACCTTTTCTAGGATGACCCCTACCCCGCCTTCCTTCCCCTACAGATTTATATGCTCTCCAAGTCATTCTACTTTGATCCATTCTCTCTAAATGACCAAACCACCTCAACAACCCCTCTTCAGCCCTCTGACAAATACTTTTAGTAACTCCACACCTTCTCCTAATTTCCACATTCCAAATTTTCTGCATAATATTTACACCACACATTGCCCTTAGACAGGACATCTCCACAGCCTACAGCCACCTCCTCGCTGCAGCATTTGCAACCCATGCTTCACACCCATATAAGAGTGTTGGTACCACTATACTTTCGTACATTCCCTTCTTTGCCTCCATGGATAATGGTTTTTGTCTCCACAGATACCTCAACACACCACTCACCTTTTTTTCTTCATCAATTCTATGGTTAACCTCATCCTTCATAAACCCATCCGCTGACACGTCAACTCCCAAATATCTGAAAACATTTACTTCTTCCATAATCCCTCTCTCCAATGTGATATCCAATTTTTCTTTATTTAACCCTTTCAGGGTCCAAAGGGGGTCTCCGAAACTCGTTCTCAGGGTCCAAGAATTTAAAAAAAAAATTATTTTTTCTTATGAAATGCTACAAAAAATATGAAATTTGATCGAAAACTAACGGAATTATGCTTTCGCGAAGTTAGCGGTAGCCATGACACTTACGCATCGGCGATTTCGCCCACTTTGAGCCCTATTTTCGGCAAATTCCAATGTTTCAGTCAACTAAAATTATAGCTATTTCACTAGAACTCCATTTCTTCTATCGATTGAGTACAAGAGACCGCCTATTTACCAATTACAACTACCCAAAATAGTGGTCAGAAAATGGCAATTTGGCCAATTTCACACAGATTTCAAACGATGCCAATTTCAAAATAGGGTCCAGAATAAACAAGGCAGACATTCCTGGCACTGAAATAACGTCTTCTCTGTTCATTAGTCACGTTTCCAGGGCCCTCTTACATTTCTTTTGCATTTCATTTTGAATTTTTATTCTCACAAAAAAATAGAAGATTTACTGTTATGTATACAACTGCATCATTGTAAAAATGGTATAAATAATATTAGTGCACTTGTGCATGAATATTAGACTCGCCAGTTGATGTGCATTGGATGCATGGTGTGATTTGTTTACTCTTGAACATCGTCAAAAATCAAACATTTTCGCTACTTTGAGCTCAATTTCAAGGTACTTGTCGTTGTCAAACCAATCAAAATCATCTCTATTTCTGCAATGTATGTTCCAATCTATCAAATGAGACCAAGAAAACGAGAATACATCAATAAATATCATACGAAAATAGACTGCAAAAAAGCTGTTTTAAACCAAAAACACGGTCAGAGTTTTTTTTCCTCATTATGCACTGTCTGGTGCAGGATTTTTTTTATACTGCGTACACTGACCGCACAGACCCATTCTATCACATCTAGGCCTAACAGCCTGTTTCTGCTTGATTTGAGGGCGCTAGAATTTAGGTGTACTAGTACGTCAATAACCCCAGGGCGTAAGCTGTACTAGTACGTCAATAACCCTGAAAGGGTTAAATCGTTTGATACCCTCATCACCTTACTCTTATCTATGTTCACTTTCAACTTTCTACCTTTACACACTCTCCCAAACTCGTCCACTAACCTTTGCAACTTTTCTTTAGAATCTCCCATAAGCACAGTATCATCAGCAAAAAGTAACTGTGTTAACTCCCATTTTGCATTTAATTCCATATAATTTAATCCCACCCCTCTCCCCAACACCCTAGCATTTACTTCTTCTACAACCCCATCTATAAATATATTAAACAACCATGGTGACATTACACATCCCTGTCTAAGACCTACTGTTACCGGCAAGTAATCTCCCTCTCTCCTACACACCCTAACCTGAGCCTCACTATCCTCATAAAAACTCTTTACAACATTCAGTAATTTACAACCTATTACATACACTTGCAACATTTGCCACATTGCTCCCCTATCCACTCTATCATATGCCTTTTCTAAATCCATAAATGCAATGAAAACTTCTCTACCTTTATCTAAATACTGTTCACATATATGCTTCACTGTAAACACTTGATCTACACATCCCCTACCCAATCTAAAGCCTCCTTGCTCATCTGCAATCCTACTCTCTCCCTTACCTCTAATTCTTTCAATAATAACCCTGCCATACACTTTACCTGGTATACTCAGTCAACTTGTTCCCCTATAATTCTTACAATCTCTTTTATCCCCCTTCCCTTTATATAAAGGAACTATACATGCTCTCTGCCAATCCCTAGGTACCTTCCCCTCTTTCATACATTTATTAAACAAAAATACCAACTACTCCAACACTATATCCCCCCCCTGCTTTTAACATTTCTGTCATGATCCTGTCAGTTCCAGCTGCTTTACCCCCTTCCATTCTACGTAATGCCTCACGCACCTCCCCCACACTCATATCCTGCTCTTCTTCACTCCTAAACGATGTTGTACCTCCCTGGCCAGTGCATGAAATTACTGCCTCCCTTTTTTCATCGACATTTAAAAGTTCCTCAAAATATTCCCGCCATCTACCCAATACCTCCAGCTCCCCATATACTAACTCCCCTACTCTGTTTTTAACTGGCAAATCCATTCGTTCCCTAGGCTTTCTTACCTTGTTTATCTCACTCCAAAACTTTTTCTTGTTTTCAGCAAAATTTCTTGACAGAGCCTCTCCCATTCTTTCATCTGCTCTTCTTTTGCACTCTCTCACCACTCTCTTCACCTTTCTTTTACTCTCCATATACTCTGCTCTTATATTAACACTTCTGTTTTGTAAAAACCTCTCATAAGCTACCTTTTTCTCTTTTATCACACCATTTACTTCTTCATTCCACCACTCACTCCTCTTTCCTCCTGCACCCACCCTCCTATAGCCACAAACTTCTGCCCCACATTCTAATACTGCATTTTTAAAACTATCCCAACTCTCTTCAGCCCCCTTCACTACTCATACTTGCACTAGCCCACCTTTCTGCCAATAGTTGCTTATATCTCACCCTAACTTCCTCCTCCCATAGTTTATACACTTTTACCTCTCTCTTACTTGCTGTTGCCATTTTCTTTTTGTCCCATCTACCTTTTACTCTAACTGTAGCTACAACTAAATAATGATCCGATATATCCGTTGCCCCTCTATAAACATGTACATCCTGAAGCCTACCCATCAACCTTTTATCCACCAAAAAATAATCTAACAACATGTACACGTTTATGTATACACACTCATCTGAGTTTTTTTTTTATTTTATCTTAATAGTTCTTGTTTTTATTGCTTTTCCTTTCATATCCATGGAGAAGTGGAATAAGAATCTTTCCTCCGTAAGCCATGCGTGTTTTAAAAGTCAACTAAAATGCTGGGAACAATGGGCTAGTAACCCCTTTTCCTGTATAGATTTACTAAAAAGAAAAAGAAGAAAACTGTCAAAGTGGGATGTTTGAATGTGCGTGGATGTTGTGCAAATGATAAGAAAGAGATGATTGTAGATGTTATGAATGAAAAGAAACTACTTTCATTACGTTGTATATCATACCTTGTATACTTATTTATAATCTTTTTTATAAAATATGTATTACTTATTACCAAACCTCTTTCTACACATAGCTCAATTAATGGTTCCCCATTTACATTTACCCCTGGCACCCCAAATTTATCTACTACTCCCTCCACAACATTTTTACCCACTTTAGCATTAAGATCCCCAACCACAATTACTCTCTCACTTGGTTCAAAACTCCCCACACACTCACTCAACATTTCCCAAAATCTCTCTCTCTCCTCTACACTTCTCTCTTCTCCAGGTGCATAAACACTTACTATAACCCACTTTTCACATCCAACCTTTATTTTACTCCACATAATCCTTGAATTTATACATTTATATTCCCTCTTTACCTGCCATAACTGATTATTTAACATTATTGCCACTCCTTCTTTAGCTCTAACTCTATTTGAAACCGCTGACCTAATCCCATTTATTTCTCCCCATTGAAACTCTCCTACCCCCTTCAGCTTTGTTTCACTTAAAGCCAGGACATCCAGCTTCTTTTCATTCATAACATCTACAATCATCTCTTTCTTATCATTCGCACAACATCCACGCACATTCAAACATCCCACTTTGACGGTTTTCTTCTTTTTCTTTTTAGTAAATCTATACAGTAAAAGGGGTTACTAGCCCATTGTTCCCGGCATTTTAGTTGACTTTTACAACACGCATGGCTCACGGAGGAAAGATTCTTATTCTACTTCCCCATGGATATGAAAGGAAAAGCAATAAGAACAAGAACTATTAAGATAAAATCAAAGAAAACTCAGATGAGTGTGTATACATAAACATGTACATGTATGTGTAGTGTGACCTAAGTGTAAGTAGAAGTAGCAAGACGCTGAAATCTTGCATGTTTATGAGACAGAAAAAAAGACACCAGCAATCCTACCATCTTGTAAAACAAATACAGGCTTTCGTTTTACACTCCCTTGGCAGGACGGTAGTACCTCCCTGGGTGGTTGCTGACTACCAACCTACTACAGAACAATAAATTCTAATATTAATCCTGACGTGAAGCAATTTCTTCTTAATTGCAACAGGACCCATAGATATAATACTAGACACAAAAATCTCTATGACATGCCTTGTGTCTTGCTTAACCCTTAAACTGTCCACACGTAGATATACGTTTACGTGCGTAGCTGACTGAATATTTTTAGAAAAAAAATAAATTGTTTTTTTTCTTTAAAATGAAGAGTGCATTTTGTTTGTCATTCCCACATGTTGTAATACTGCACACACTGAGTGCACAGACCCATTCTCTAATCTCTAGGCAACTCAGGCTTATCGTGGCAAGGTTAAAAGCATTTGAAAAAAAACGTAGATCTACGTTCGGAGCAGTACGCACGTGAACGTATATCTACGTGTGGACAGTTTAAGGGTTAACCTTTGTAAAAATTCAATATACATGAATGGACCCAAAATCTGGAACTCTCTGCCAGAAATCTCCAGAGCCATTGTCTCAGCCAGCATCTTCAAAACTATTATTAAAAAACACCTCTCCCTAATATATCCCAGCATCGGCTAAATATTCGAAAACTATATATCCACTATGCAAAAATTGTGAACAAGCAATACAAGATGGAAACCAACCAGGGGGAGAGTTGAATGATAGCTCTATTCTCATTGTCACAAACATATAGAAAACAATATAATCTTTTCCTTAACCCTTAAACTGTCCACACGTAGATATACGTTCACTCGCGTAGCTGACCGAGTATTTTGAGAAAAAAATAAATTATTTGTTTTCTTTAAAATGAAGAGTGCATTTTGTTTGTCATTCCCACATTTTGTAATACATACTACACACACTGAATGCACAGACCCATTCTCTATTCTCTAGGCAACTCAGGCTTATCGTGGCAAGGTTAAAAGCATTTGAAAAAAAACGTAGATCTACGTTCGGTCAGTTACTCGAGTGAACGTATATCTACGTGTGGACAGTTTAAGGGTTAATATCTGTAATCCTCACAACCATTAAAATATTGAATGTGTCCACATTAAGTTAATATGCTAGAATCCTCATTACCTATAATCATAATCAACCTTGTAATTCTTAAAACAATTAAACTTGATAAAAGCCATGAACTAATAGGATATTTAGTTCTCTTGTATTCATTGTAACTCCTAAATTTATATTTACAACCACCGAAGAGACTGCATGTAAAAAACACAGTCATTATTAATCTTAAGTTAGTCTAAAGTTTGCCCAAAATACTCTACATATTAAAGATCTTATTGCATGCACACACAAATGTCACTCACCTCTGTACGAACATTGTATCATACTGAAATACAGTGATACCCCAGATTTCATACAGCTCCCAACTCGAACAATTATTTAAGAGTATTTTTGTAAGTGCTTTTGTAAGTATATTTTTGGGGGTCTGAAACGAACTAATCTAATTTACATTTGTCCTTATGGGAACAAATTCGTTAGGTAACGGCACTCGAACAGCCTTCTGGAACGAATTATTGATGAAATCCGGGGTACCACTGAAATCTTATTTTTTAATCTTAAACTTATCTTTTATGAATAAAACAGGAAAAAAATGTAAAAAAAAAAAAGAAACTAAATACTTTCATGCAGTGATATACAGTGAGCCCTCAGTTTTCGTGATTAATCCGTTCCAGATGAACACCGAATATCATGAACTCCGAATCTATTTTCCCCATAAGAAATAATGGAAATAAAATTAATCCGTTCTAGACACCCAAAAGTATTAAAATTAAATTTTTTTTTACAACATATAGACATTAAATTACACACAAAACAATGAGAAATAAAGAAATAATAGTACAATAACATGTCACTTACATTTATTGAAGAGTTGTTGATGTGTGGAAGATGGGAGGAGGGGAGAGGATGGAGTAGTAATGCTAGTGTTTGGAAGGGGAATCCCCTTCCATAAACACTGCAGGTGCCAAGTTCTTTTCTGGGGTTACTGGCCTTTTTCTTTTAATGCCACTAGGACCAGGTTGAGAGTCACTGGAACTTTCTCTAACAAAAAATCTGTCCAGGGAGCTCTGTGTCTGGCATTTCTTTAAAACATCCCTGAAATGGGACACCACATTGTCATTGTACAGGTTGCCAGCACGGCCTGCAACAGCTTTGTTAGGGTGATATTCATCCATAAAGCCTTGCACATCAGTCCATTGTGCAATGATCTCCTTCAGTTCTACGGTATTTCGGACATTCTTTACCACAGGGCTGGCACTAGGAGCTTTCTTGGGGCCCATGGTGGCTTATTTAGCAGTTGCAAGCACTAAAAACACTGGAATAATGGCAATATACAGTGATACCTCGGTTAACGATGGTCCCTAAACTCGCCCTTTTATGTAAGTTTATTTTTTTAAATGCTTTTATAAGTGTATTTTTGGGGGTCTAAAAGGACTAGTCTATTTTACATTATTCCTTATGGGGATAAATTCGTTTGGTAATGGCACTTGAACAGCATTCTGGAAAGAAAAAATATCGTTAACCGAGGTACCACTGTATATGGTATGAATGCGTGGGTGGTGGTCGCTCGCTGGTAAACAATAGCACACTGACGCTGAATGGAGTGCCCAGGCCCTCTCAGGCCACGCGTACGCGTCCGGGACGAATAATGAACTCTGAGCGGATTTGTGAAGACCGAGCCAAAATTTTCATGAAAAAACTTCACGAACACCGATTTTCACGAACTCTGACGCTCACGAACATCAGGGGTTGACTGTACTTGTTCAGGTGTTGTGTGTGAGTATATGTCTTGGTAAACACATGAAGGTGCTGTGACTCATGCTCAGGTGTTGTGTGTGAGTATGTGTTGGTAAACACATGAAGGTGCTGCGAATCATGCTCAGGTGTTGTGTGTAGTTAACACATGAAGTGATATAAATGGTTTAGAAAACTTACAAATTGAACAATGAAACATTTGTGGGAATCTTCATTAAGGAAGTGTTTCAGCAGCCAGTGGCTTCTTCAGTCCAATACAGAGAAGAATAATGGAAGATGAGTAGGAGTTTGAGGTAGTCAGTCCCTCAATCCATCAATCTTGAGAAAAGTACAGAATGTGCTCAGAGAAGTGGCTTATATGCTGCAGTCAGGTGAGTAAAAGCACGAGGAGGCCGAGTCAGCATTGGACACACCCACTAGTGTAAGTATCATGTCTATAGGTAAGGAAAAGGTTGAGGAAATCCCTGTATCCAGATATGTCAGACACAGCATCATCTTGAGATCTTGAGGGACTGATTACCTCAAACTCCTCATCTTCCATCATGCATCTCTGTACCAGACTAAGGAAGCCACTTGTTGGTGCAACATTTCAACGATAAGGATTCTCAAATGTTGCAAGAGTGTCCAATTCTTCAACTTGTCAGTTTTGTAAACCATTTACATCATAATAATAACTTGCCACAGCCACTAGATGTCTTTCATTAAGGTTGATCCCACGCAATGACCAGCACCAAGCCTGGATTGGGTAATTTAATGGCTTTTCTTGACTGTCAGTAAGTTTGCCCGAAATGCTCTGCATACAAAGGGACTTTTGTCATGTACACCCAACTATTTATTCTTTTGTACAACTATGTATTATGTCAAAATAAAATTCTTATTCTTATCCATAGATACATAACTTGTATTAGGAATAACAATATTTTTATATAAAAAAACTCCAAATCCTCAAAACTGAGAACTGAGAATAGGAAAAATGAAACTAATCATGACAATTCAGTCCAGCTTGGACCACTAACTAATAATGATGTTTTAGTCCAACTTGGACTACTAACTAATCATGATGTTTTAGTCCAACTTGGACTACTAACTAGTCAAGGTATTGTGCCCTTTCATTCTTTAGGAACAAAAAACTTTTGATTGGCTGGAATTTATTGTATTGTACACTGGTAATAGTTTTACTAGTAATAGTTTTACTAGTGGTCTATCAATTATTGTATAGGACTTTGAAAGAAAGCATTCACTTGGCTGTATGTAAGCTATGAAGAGACAGTTCACATGTACGATACAAGCTACATATCATTGAGTAAACAGTTTTTTTTGTGTGTAAAGTGTTCCCTAATTCCAAAATCTTATTTTTTGAAAGGGTGGAATACACAGATGTATTTGGGCGGACCCGTGAGTGCATGAAGAAAGATTTACCTGCAATGTTGGAAAAAAACGAGGCACTTACCAAGGACATAAATGAGGTAAGCTGTAATACAGTAGAAACAACCTTAGGTTGCACAATCATAACCTGTGTTTTCAATATATAAGTGCTCCTTGACTTACGATGGGGTTACGTTCTGATGAACCCATCATAAGTTGAAAATATTGAAAGTCAAATATGAATATAGTATGCTAAATAAATAAATAAATAACTACTGTTACTGAATAAGTAAATAAACAAATGATTACTATAACTAAATACCAGTATTGAAAAGTAAATAAATGAATGCAAGTTATGGACTTACCACCTTCATGCTGGGTAATTATCTTAAGTTTTATCTCCAGAGTAATTGTTTTGCATCATTGTTAGTTTAATATCTTTATTATGCACCCCATACCCATCCTGTGGGCGGTAGTCAAAAGATTACAGTGGACCCCCGAGTTTCGTACACCCCGGAAATCGTACAATTACAGTGGACCCCCGAGTTTCGTAAACCCCGGAAATCGTACATTTATGTAAGTATAATATTGTAAGTGCTTGTGGAAAAGTATTTTTGGGGGTCTGAAATAGACTAACCTACGTGACATTTTTTCTTAAGGGGGTAAATTCGTTCGGTAATGGCACTTGAGCAGACTTCAGGAGAGAAGTTTTTACGAAACTCGGGGGTCCACTGTATGTAAGTATAATTTTGTAAGTGCTTGTGGAAGTGTATTTTTGGGGGTCTGAAATAGACTAACCTACGTGACATTTTTCCTTAAGGGAGTAAATTCGTTGTGTAATGGCGCTTGAGCAGACTTCAGGAGTGAAGTTTTTACGAAACTCGGGGGTCCACTGTACAGAGGTACATAATGGGTCCAGGGACTGGGCCTCAAAGTTTTGATAGCTGAGCAAGTTACAAAGGTAATGAATCATGTAAGAAAGTAAATTTACTTACTTACGTTTATACATGGTTACAATCATGAACAAATTATAAAGTAATTAGCAATTCACTAGTCCACACCCGGTCACAACTGTAATGTGTTCTTGGTGCAAATATTAATTGTTTGGTCTGTCTGTGTCTGTCTGTCTGTGTGTGTGTGTGTGTCTGTGTGTGTGTGTGTGTGTCTGTGTGTACTCATCACCTAATTGTACTCACCTAATTGTGGTTGCAGGGGTTGAGACTCAGCTCCTGGCCCCCCCTCTTCTCTGTCCGCTACTGGGTCTCTGCTCGCCCTGCCCCATGAGCTTTATCATACCTCGTCTTAAAACTGTGTATGGTTCCTGCCTCCACTATATCTTTCTCTAGACTATTCCACTTCCTGACTACTCTGTGGCTGAAGAAATGCTTCCTAACATCCCTTTGACTCATCTGAGTCTTCAGCTTCCAGTTGTGTCCCCTTGTTTCTGTGTTCCCTCTCTGGAACATCCTGTCACTGTATTTTGTATGTCGTTATCATGTCTCCTCTGACCCTTCTTTCCTCCAGTGTTGTTAGTCCTATTTCCCTCAGCCTTTCTTCATAGGACAGACCCCTGAGTTGTGGAACTAACCTTGTCGCAAACCTTTGCACTTTCTCTAGTTTCTTTATGTGCTTGACCAGGTGTGGGTTTCAGACTGGTGCTGCATATTCTAGTATGGGCCTGACGTACACGATGTACAGTGTCTTAAACGAGTCCTTGTTAAGGTAACGGAACGCTAATCTTAGGTTTGCCAGTCGCCCATATGCTGCTGCAGTTATCTGGTTGATGTGTGCCTCCGGAGACGTGCTTGGCGTTATACTCACCCCAAGGTCTTTCTCCTTTGCCGAGGTTTGTAGCCTTTGTCCGCCTAGCTTGTACTCTGTCAGCGGTCTTCTTTGCCCTTCTCCGATCCTCATGACTTTGCATTTGGAGGGATTAAATTCGAGAAGCCAATTGCTAGACCAGATGTCGAGCTTGTCCAGGTCTGTTTGCAGCCCTGCCTGGTCCTCTTCCGATGTGATTCTCCTCATTATTTTCACATCATCCGCGAATAGAGACACTTCTGAGTCTATCCCGTCCGTCATGTCATTTACATATACCAGGAATAACACTGGTCCTAGGACTGACCCCTGCGGTACACCGCTCGTCACAGGCGCCCACTGTGATCTACGTTTTTTTTTCAAATGCTTTTAACCTTGCCACGATAAGCCTGAGTTGCCTAGAGATTAGAGAATGGGTCTGTGCACTCAGTGTGTGCAGTATTACAACATGTGGGAATGACAAACAAAATGCACTCTTCATTTTAAAGAAAAAGAACAATATATTTTTTTCTCAAAATATTCAGTCAGCTACGCACGTAAACGTATATCTACGTGTGGACAGTTTAAGGGTTAAGCAAGACACAAGGCATGTCATAGAGATTTTTGTGTCTATGGGTCCTGTTGCAATTAATAAGAAATTGCTTCATGTCAGGATTAATATTAGAATTTATTGTTCTGTAGTAGGTTGGTAGTCAGCAACCACCCAGGGAGGTACTACCGTCCTGCCAAGGGAGTGTAAAACGAAAGCCTGTATTTGTTTTACATGATGGTAGGATTGCTGGTGTCTTTTTTCTGTCTCATAAACATGCAAGATTTCAGCGTCTTGCTACTTCTACTTACACTTAGGTCACACTACACATACATGTACATGTTTATGTATACACACTCATCTGAGTTTTCTTTGATTTTATCTTAATAGTTCTTGTTCTTATTGCTTTTCCTTTCGTATCCATGGGGAAGTGGAATAAGAATCTTTCCTCCGTGAGCCATGCGTGTTGTAAAAGTCAACTAAAATGCCGGGAACAATGGGCTAGTAACCCCTTTTCCTGTATAGATTTACTAAAAAGAAAAAGAAGAAAACCGTCAAAGTGGGATGTTTGAATGTGCATGGATGTTGTGCGAATGATAAGAAAGAGATGATTGTAGATGTTATGAATGAAAAGAAGCTGGATGTCCTGGCTTTAAGTGAAACAAAGCTGAAGGGGGTAGGAGAGTTTCAGTGGGGAGAAATAAATGGGATTAGGACAGCGGTTTCAAATAGAGTTAGAGCTAAAGAAGGAATGGCAATAATGTTAAATAATCAGTTATGGCAGGTAAAGAGGGAATATAAATGTATAAATTCAAGGATTATGTGGAGTAAAATAAAGGTTGGATGTGAAAAGTGGGTTATAGTAATTGTTTATGCACCTGGAGAAGAGAGAAGTGCAGAGGAGAGAGAGAGATTTTGGGAAATGTTGAGTGAGTGTGTGGGGAGTTTTGAACCAAGTGAGAGAGTAATTGTGGTTGGGGATCTTAATGCTAAAGTGGGTAAAAATGTTGTGGAGGAGGAGTAGTAGATAAATTTGGGGTGCCAGGGGTAAATGTAAATGAGGAACCATTAATTGAGCTATGTGTAGAAAGAGGTTTGGTAATAAGTAATACATATTTTATAAAAAAGATTATAAATAAGTATACAAGGTATGATATACAACGTAATGAAAGTAGTTTCTTTTCATTCATAACATCTACAATCATCTCTTTCTTATCATTCGCACAACATCCACGCACATTCAAACATCCCACTTTGACAGTTTTCTTCTTTTTCTTTTTAGTAAATCTATACAGGAAAAGGGGTTACTGGCCCATTGTTCCCAGCATTTTAGTTGACTTTTACAACACGCATGGCTTACGGAGGAAAGATTCTTATTCCACTTCCCCATGGATATGAAAGGAAAAGCAATAAAAACAAGAACTATTAAGATAAAATAAAAAAAAACTCAGATGAGTGTGTTTACATAAACGTGTACATGTTGTTAGATTATGTTTTGGTGGATAAAAGGTTGATGGGTAGGCTTCAGGATGTACATGTTTATAGAGGGGCAACGGATATATCGGATCATTATTTAGTTGTAGCTACAGTTAGAGTAAAAGGTAGATGGGACAAAAAGAAAATGGCAACAGCAAGTAAGAGAGAGGTAAAAGTGTATAAACTATGGGAGGAGGAAGTTAGGGTGAGATATAAGCAACTATTGGCAGAAAGGTGGGCTAGTGCAAGTATGAGTAGTGAAGGGGGCTGAAGAGAGTTGGGATAGTTTTAAAAATGCAGTATTAGAATGTGGGGCAGAAGTTTGTGGCAATAGGAGGGTGGGTGCAGGAGGAAAGAGGAGTGAGTGGTGGAATGAAGAAGTAAAGGGTGTGATAAAAGAGAAAAAGGTAGCTTATGAGAGGTTTTTACAAAACAGATGTGTTAATAGAAGAGCAGAGTATATGGAGAGTAAAAGAAAGGTGAAGAGAGTGGTGAGAGAGTGCAAAAGAAGAGCAGATGAAAGAATGGGAGAGGCTCTGTCAAGAAATTTTGCTGAAAACAAGAAAAAGTTTTGGAGCAAGATAAACAAGGTAAGAAAGCCTAGGGAACGAATGGATTTGAAAGTTAAAAACAGAGTAGGGGAGTTAGTAGATGGGGAGCTGGAGGTATTGGGTAGATGGTGGGAATATTTTGAGGAACTTTTAAATGTCGATGAAAAAAGGGAGGCGGTAATTTCTTTCACTGGCCAGGGAGGTACAACATCGTTTAGGAGTGAAGAAGAGCAGGATGTGAGTGTGGGGGAGGTGCGTGAGGCATTACGTAGAATGAAAGGGGGTAAAGCAGCTGGAACTGACGGGATCATGACAGAAATGTTAAAAGCAGGGGATGATATAGTGTTGGAGTGGTTGGTATTTTTGTTTAATAAATGTATGAAAGAGGGGAAGGTACCTAGGAATTGGCAGAGAGCATGTATAGTTCCTTTATATAAAGGGAAGGGGGATAAAAGAGATTGTAAGAATTATAGGGGAATAAGTTGACTGAGTATACCAGGTAAAGTGTATGGCAGGGTTATTATTGAAAGAATTAGAGGTAAGGGAGAGAGTAGGATTGCAGATGAGCAAGGAGGCTTTAGATTGGGTAGGGGATGTGTAGATCAAGTGTTTACAGTGAAGCATATATGTGAACAGTATTTAGATAAAGGTAGAGAAGTTTTCATTGCATTTATGGATTTAGAAAAGGCATATAATAGAGTGGATAGGGGAGCAATGTGGCAAATGTTGCAAGTGTATGGAATAGGTAGTAAGTTACTGAAGGCTGTAAAGAGTTTTTATGAGGATAGTGAGGCTCAGGTTAGGGTGTGTAGGAGAGAGGGAGATTACTTCCCGGTAAAAGTAGGTCTTAGACAGGGATGTGTAATGTCACCATGGTTGTTTAATATATTTATAGATGGGGTTGTAAAAGAAGTAAATGCTAGGGTGTTGGGGAGAGGGGTGGGATTAAATTATGGGGAATTAAATGCAAAATGGGAGTTAACACAGTTACTTTTTGATGATGATACTGTGCTTATGGGAGATTCTAAAGAAAAGTTGCAAAGGATAGTGGACGAGTTTGGGAGAGTGTGTAAAGGTAGAAAGTTGAAAGTGAACATAGATAAGAGTAAGGTGATGAGGGTATCAAACGATTTAACCCTTTCAGGGTTATTGACGTACTAGTACAGCTTACGCCCTGGGGTTATTGATGTACTAGTACGCCTAAATTCTAGCGCCCTCAAATCAAGCAGAAACAGGCTGTTAGGCCTAGATGTGATAGAATGGGTCTGTGCGGTCAGTGTGCGCAGTATAAAAAAATTCCTGCACCACACAGTGCATAATGAGGAAAAAAAAACTCTGACCGTGTTTTTGGTTTAAAACAGCGACTTTGCAGTCTATTTTCGTATGGTATTAATTGATGTATTCTCGTTTTCTTGGTCTCATTTGATAGACTGGAACATATATTGCAGAAATAAAGATGATTTTGATTGGTTTGACAACGACAAGTACCTTGAAATTGAGCTCAAAGTAGGGAAAATGTTTTATTTTTGACGATGTTCAAGAGTAAACAAATCACACCATGCATCCAATGCACATCAACTGGCAAGTCTAATATTCATGCACAAGTGCACTAATATTATTTATACCATTTTTACAATGATGCAGTTGTATACATAACAGTAAATCTTCTATTTTTTTGTGAGAATAAAAATTCAAAATGAAATGCAAAAGAAATGTAAGAGGGGCCTGGAAACGTGACTAATGAACAGAGAAGACGTTATTTCAGTGCCAGGAATGTCTGCCTTGTTTATTCTGGACCCTATTTTGAAATTGGCATCGTTTGAAATTTGTGTGAAATTGGCCACATTGCCATTTTCTGACCACTATTTTGGGTAGTTGTAATTGGTAAATAGGCAGTCTCTTGTACTCAATCGATAGAAGAAATGGAGTTCTAGCGAAATAGCTATAATTTTAGTTGACTGAAACATTGGAATTTGCCGAAAATAGGGCTCAAAGTGGGCGAAATCGCCGATGCATAAGTGTCATGGCTACCGCTAACTTCGCGAAAGCATAGTTTTCGATCAAATTTCATAATTTTTGTGGCATTATGATCGGAAAAAGATTCTCTATCATTTCATAAGAAAAAATAATTTTTTTTTTTTTAAATTCTTGGACCCTGAGAATGAGTTTCGGAGACCCCCCTTGGACCCTGAAAGGGTTAAATAAAGAAAAATTGGATATCACATTGGAGAGAGGGATTATGGAAGAAGTAAATGTTTTCAGATATTTGGGAGTTTACGTGTCAGCGGATGGGTTTATGAAGGATGAGGTTAACCATAGAATTGATGAAGGAAAAAAGGTGAGTGGTGCGTTGAGGTATCTGTGGAGACAAAAAACATTATCCATGGAGGCAAAGAAGGGAATGTACGAAAGTATAGTGGTACCAACACTCTTATATGGGTGTGAAGCATGGGTTGCAAATGCTGCAGCGAGGAGGAGGCTGTAGGCAGTGGAGATGTCCTGTCTAAGGGCAATGTGTGGTGTAAATATTATGCAGGAAATCTGGAATGTGGAAATTAGGAGAAGGTGTGGAGTTACTAAAAGTATTTGTCAGAGGGCTGAAGAGGGGTTGTTGAGGTGGTTACACAAGATAGCTAGGACAAAACACAGCAGTAATAATGCTGAAAGAATGTTTCGGTAATAATTTTAGAATTTTGCCCTTTCCCAGGATGCCACTATAATGCCTGGGCATTTTGAGCAGACTAATCCTAGTACATAATAACTAAAGTCTAGACAAGATAAGAGTGGTTAACTTTGTAAAAAATCTTTATTTTTTCTTAATACTAATGCGAGGTAGTCAAGGTGGAGGTTTATAAGAAAAATAATATTGGCACCCCTGTGGTAAAGAGAGTGAGGAACACCATCGAACTGAAGAAAGAGATTGTAGAAAAATATGAGAATGGCGTACATCTGAGTGAGCTTGCCAGGATGTACAAGAAAACTGCATCTACTATCACCACTATCCTGGCAAAGAGAAATGAGATCAAAGAAGCTAATGTTGCAAAAGGGGTTGATATGTTAACGAAAAATAGATCGAAAACAATGGATGAGGTTGAGAAGTTGTTGATGGTGTGGATAAACAATAAACAGATATCAGGTGATAGTATTTCCACGGCGATAATTTGTAAAAAGGCAAGGAAGTTGCACGCAGATCTTGTCAAGACAATGCCTGGAACCAGTGGTGAGGAGAGTTATTTTAAAGCTAACAGAGACTGGTTTGAGAGGCTTAAGAAATGTAGTGGCATACATAGTGTTGTGAGGCATGGTGAGGCAGCCAGCTCAGACAAACGTGCAGCTGAAAAGTTTGTGAATTTAAGTGAATTTAAGGGGTTTGTAGAGGCTGAAGAATTCCTCCTCCAACAAGTGTTTAATTGTGATGAAACAGGCCTGTTTTGGAAGAAAATGCCCAACAGGACCTTCATTACTCAGGAGGAAAAGGCACTCCCAGGACACAAGCCTATGAAAGACAGGCTAACTCTTATGATGTGTGCCAATGCCAGTGGTGATTTTAAAGTGAAGCCTTTACTGGTGTATCACGCAGAAAATCCCAGAGCCTTCAAGAAACACAATGTTAACAGGAATAATTTGTGTGTGCATTGGAAGGCTAACACTAATGCATGGGTCACTAAGGACTTTTTCATGGAATGGTTGACTGGAGTGTTTGGCCCTAGTGTGAAGAAATACCTCTTGGAAAAGAAATTGCCACTCAAGTGCTTCCTGGTACTGGACAATGCTCCTGCTCATCCTCACAACTTGGAAGAGTTGTTGTCTGACAACTTCAATTTCATCAGAGTGAAGTTCTTGCCTCCTAACACCACTCCTCTCATCCAGCCCATGGACCAGCAGGTCATTGCAAACTTCAAGAATCTGTACACCAAAGCAGTGTTTGAAAAGCGCTTTCAAATGACCTCGGACACTGAGTTGACCCTAAGACAGTTCTGGAAAGATCACTTCAATATCGTGCATTGCATAGGCCTTATAGGTAAGGCTTGGGAGGGAGTGACTTCCAGGACTTTGAACTCTGCTTGGAGACCACTGTGGCCGGATTGTGTTGAAGAGGGATTTTGAAGGATTTGAGGCTGACCCTGACCCTGACGACCCTGTGCCTGTTGTGGAAGATATACCTGGAGAGAATTCCAGGGATCAACGCCCCTGCGGCCCGGTCTGTGACCAGGCCTCATGTTGGATCAGAGCCTGATCAACCAGGCTGTTACTGCTGGCCGCACGCAGTCCAACGTACGAACCACTGCCTGGCTTGTCAGGTACCGACTTTAGGTGCCTGTCCAGTGCCCGCTTGAAGACAGCCAATGGTTTGTTGGTGATCCCCCTGATGTATGCTGGGAGGCAGTTGAACAGTCTTGGGCCCCTGACACTTATTGTGTTGTCTCTCAATGTGCTAGTGGCACCCCTGCTTTTCATTGGGGGATGTTACATCGCCTGCCTGGGGTTGGAGGTGAGTGGTGAGGATGTGGAAGAGTTGGTGGAGGAGCACAGGGTAGAGCTAACAACTGAAGAGCTGCAAGAGCTTCATCTGGAACAGCATCAGACCAGAGCTGAGGTTATTGCTTCACAGGAGGAGGAAGAGAGAGAGGAGGTGCCTTTTTCAGTGCTTAAGGAAATTTGTTCCAAGTGGAACGATGTGCAAAGTTTTGTTGAAAAACACCACCCTGAGCAAGCTGAAATGAGCCATCTGTGCAACCACTTCAGTGACAGAGCCATGTTGCACTTCAGGAAAATATTAAACAGGCACCAGAAACAGAGGACTGTGGACAGTTATTTCACAAGGCAGGGATCCAGTGACTCTCAAGCTGGTCCTAGTGGCATTAAAAGAAAAAGAAGGGAAGTAACCCCAGATAAGGACTTGTTACCTGAAGTCTTTATGGAGGGGGATTTCCCTTCCAAACACTAAGCACTCCCTCACTCCTCCCTATCTTCCAGATGCCTGCATCTCTCTTCAATAAAGGTAAGTAAATGTTATTTATTAATCTGTTTTTTATTATTTAGTATGTGAATATTTTTGGGTGGAACGGATTAATTGTATTTACATTATTTCTTATGGGAAATAAGGTTTCGAATTACGTATTTTTTGTGTTAAGAACTAGCTCCTGGAACGGATTAATTACAGTGGACCCCCGAGTTTCGTAAACCCCGGAAATCGTAGTTATGTAAGTATAATATTGTAAGTGCTTGTGGAAGTGTATTTTTGGGGGTCTGAAATAGACTAACCTACGTGACATTTTTCCTTAAGGGAGTAAATTCGTTCGGTAATGGCGCTTGAGCAGACTTCAGGAGTGAAGTTTTTACGAAACTCGGGGGTCAACTGTATGTTAGTCGAGGGACCATTGTATTGTTTTTATGTGCAACTTCAATATTATTATTCTTATAAACCTCCACCTTGACTACCTCGCATTAGTATTAAGATAAAATAAAGATTTATTACAAAGTTAACCACTCTTATCTTGTCTAGATTTTAGTTATTAAGTACAGTGGACCCCCGGTTTTCGTGATGTTACAAACTCGAACAATTATGTAAGTGTATTTGTGTAAGTGCTTTTGTAAGTGTATTTTTGGGGTCTAAAAGGACTAATCTAATTTACATTATTCCTTATGGGAATAAATTCGTTTGGTAACGGCACTTGAACAGCATTCTGGAACGAAAAAATCACGAAAACCGGGGGTCCACTGTACTAGGATTAGTCTGCTCGAAATACCCCGGCATTATAGTGGCATTCTTTGTTCCCAACAAATCAAAATTGTAATTGCACATTGTACCCTTTGCAAAAAAGTAAAATCTTTAATCTTTAACCCTTTGGGGGTCCAAGGGGTCTCTCTGAAACTCGTTCTCAGGATCCACAAATTTAAAAAAAAAAAAAAAAAAAAATTCTTATGAAATAATAGAGAATCTTTTTCCGATCATAACGCCACAAAAAATTATGAAATTTAATCGAAAACTAATGGAATTATGCTTTCACGAAGTTAGCGGTATCCATGACATTTACGCATCGGCGATTTTGCCCACTTTGAGCCCTATTTTCGGCAAATTCCAATATTTCAGTCTACTAAAATTATAGCTACTTCGCTAGAACTCCATTTCTTCTATCGATTGAGTACAAGAAACCGCCTATTTACCAATTTCAACTACCCAAAATAGTGGTCAGAAAATGGCAATTTGGCCAATTTCACACAAATTTCAAACGATGCCAATTTCAAAATAGGGTCCATAATAAACAAAGCAGACATTCCTGGCACTAAAATAACATCTTCTCTGTTCATTAGTCACGTCTCCAGGCCCCTCTTACATTACTTTTGCTTTCCATTTTGAATTTTTATTCTCACAAAAAATAGATTTACTGTTTTGTATACAACTGCATCATTGTAAAAATGGTATAAATAATATCAGCACACTTGTGCAAGAATATTAGACTCTCCAGTTGATGTGTATTGGACGCATGGTGTGATTTGTTTACTCTTGAACATCGGCCAAAATCGAACATTTTCGCTACTTTGCGCTCAGTTTCAAGGTACTTGTCATCGTGAAACCAGTCAAAATTATCTCTATTTCTGTAATATATCATCTATTCTATAAAATGAGACTAAGAAAACGAGAATACAAGCATAAATACCATACGAAAATAGACTGCAAAGTCGCTGAGTTTTTTTTCCTCATTATGCACTGTGTGGTGCAGGAATTTTTTTATACTGCGCACACTGACCGCACAGACCCATTCTATCACATCTAGGCCTAACAGCCTGTTTCTGCTTGATTTGAGGGCGCTAGAATTTAAGCGTACTAGTACGTCAATAACCCCAGGGCGTAAGCCGTACTAGTACGACCAAAACCCCGAAAGGGTTAATCACAGTTTAGGGGGTTATGTGTTGTGTTGAACTTTGCAAAATAATAAAAGAATGAAAAGAATAAAGATTTTATTTCTTTGCAAAGGTTACCGTGTGTAATTACAATTTTGATTTGTTAAGTACAATGAAAGCCATTATAATGCCGGAGCATTTTGGGCAGACTAATCCGAGTACATAATAACTACTTTAGTCTAGATAAGATGAGTGGTTAACTTTTAATAAATCCTTATTTTATCTTTACCCTTTGAGGAGGGTCCAGAGGCCAAATCTCAGTGACAGCCAGGGTCCAAGAATTTAAAAAAAAAAAATTTGTTATTTTTTCTTATGAAATGGTAGAGAATCTTTTTCTGAATGTAATAAAACAAAAAGTACAGTAGGGCCCCACTTATATGGCAGGTTAGGTTCCAGGCTACTGCTGGAAAGCAGACCTCCATATTTTCCATTTATAAATGCATATAGATGCCAGATACGTAACAAGTTTACACTAACATATATTAAGTTAGCAATATAACTAGGCATTAAAAAGTAAAATACACACACAGTACACTCATTATTTACCTCAAAATATTTGTAGTCTTAATGTAGGGCAAAAGGTGAGTAGTATTTACTGTAAGAAGTCAGGTGTGGTAGGTATGGTAGCCCTCCTGGCCACCCCACCCACACATACTATACTACGATGTTTAAAGCACCCTAGAGCGATAAAATGCATATTCAGTACACTCATTACTTACCTTAAAATATTTGTAGTGTTAATGTAGGGTGAGAGGCGAGTTTTATTTGTAGGAAGTCAGGTTTGGGAAGTGTGGATAGCCAGCCAGGGCAGACCTCCCCTCCCCACCCACACGTAATGTAAACAAACCAGGCGAACGCGTCTGGTTTTCGTCACTTTAAATTGTGTACAAGTTGTCTCCACAAGTCCTACAAGTAGCCTGGCTACCACAAGTCCAACAAGTAGCCTGGTTACCACAAGTCCTACAAGTAGCCTGGCTACCACAAGTCTTACAAGTAGCCTGGCTACCACAAGTCTTACAAGTATCCTGGCTACCACAAGTCCTACAAGTAGCCTGGCTACCACAAGTCCTACAAGTAGCCTGGCTACCACAAGTCCTACAAGTAGCCTGGCTACCACAAGTCCTACAAGTAGCCTGGCTACCACAAGTCCTACAAGTAGCCTGGCTACCACAAGTCCTACAAATAGCCTGGCTACCACAAGTCCTACAAGTAGCCTGGCTACCACAAGTCCTACAAGTAGCCTGGCTACCACAAGTCCTACAAGTAGCCTGGCTACCACAAGTCCTACAAGTAGCCTGGCTACCACAAGTCCTACAAGTAGCCTGGCTACCACAAGTCCTGCAAGTAGCCTGGCTACCACAAGTCCTGCAAGTAGCCTGGCTACCACAAGTCCTACAAGTCGCCTGGCTACCACATCTCATATTTATGTTAATTTATTCTATGCGGCCCAGAGCCATATTATTACCATCGACATACCATGTTCACTGAGTTTAATCGTTTCTATCAACTACCTTTAGATGCCATCATAAAGGGAGAAGTAATGAATAATTCATGCCGAGAATTGTACACAAAAGCGTTATGTATTAAGGGGAGTGACATAATGTTTTCCCTCTGCCCGGCAACCACATAGCATATAAACCTCGTGTTTATATGCTTTGTAACGTGTTTTTTATATAATTTTGAAGAAAATATCATAGATGGATTAATGAAATTGTCTATATTGACATAAAATAGGACATTTAATGTGCCCAAGAGTGATTATTACATAATAGAGAGATGTGCTCATGGAAAATGTAAACAAACTGGATGGCACGCGCCGTATTTGAAAGACGCTCGTTGTATAGAAAGTTTTGGTCATAATTTGAACTCTCTGTATGAACGGAATGCCGTAAGGCAAAATGCCAAAAAGCGGGGCCCTACTGTATGAAATTTTATGGAAAATTAACGAAATTACACTCTTGCGAGTTTTGATGCGTCAGCAATATTTACGCATTGGCGATTTTGCTGACTTTGACTTCCATTTTAGACCAATTACATTATTCCAGTCGACCAAATTCTTAGCTATTTCACTAGTATTACTTCTATTTTATCGATTAAGCACAAAAAATCGCCCAGTCAGCTGTTTCAACTACCCAATAAAGTGATCGGAAATTTGGGCAATTTAACTCAAAGTTCAAAATATTCCAATTTTAAAACAGGGTCCAGAAAAAACAATGCAGGCATTCCTGGCACTAAACTAACATTTCCTTTGTTCATTAGTTACATTTATTCACATAATGAATTTTTATTCACTCCAAAAAAAATAGAAGATTTACTGCTATGCAATATTGTAATAATTGTATAAATAATATCAGCACATTCGTGAATGTATATTAGCCCCACCAGCTGACATGTATTAGATGCGTGATGTCATTTGTTTACTCTTATACATCGGCAAAAATCGAACATTTCTGCTATTTTGAGCTCAGTTTCAAGCCATTTTCAATACTAAAACCAATCAAAATCATCTCTATTTCTGTAACATATCTTCCATTCTATCAAACAAGACCAAGAAATCGCGAATACAACTGTAAAAACATATGAAAAAACACCTCAAAGTTGCAGTTTTTTTTTCTCTTATTATGCACTGCTTGCTGCAGGATGTGTTTTGTGGTGCACATTTACCACATAGATGTATTCTCTCTCATATCTAGTTCCAAATTTACTGCTCATGGTGTTGAACTGCAGCTTAGACCCTGGCTTCAAAGCCGTAGAACTACGGGATGGACCCTGAAAGGGTTGTTACTAATACAAGGTAGTCAAGGTGGAGGTTTATAAGAATAATAATCTTGAAGTTGCACATACCTGATAACTTGTGACATTTAGTGTGTGACACATCTGGTGTACTGTCAAACATAACGCTGTAGTATACAGCTGTCTTGATATCAGTAACAAGCTTTTCTTTGACACGATTTGCCAGAACACTTAAAAACTCATTTTGAGTTGATGCAGCAGACACAGGATGTTACGTCAGTAATGAGTGATGAGAGTGATGCCAGGTGAATTAAGGGTTTTTCCAAAACATCGTAAATAAAATTATCGATTTATTGTAGTTTTTCGTATAGCATAATTGAGTTTCCCTATTAAGGCCTATTTGTACTCTGTAATCATATACAGTGGACCCCCGAGTATCGGCTGTAATCCGTTCCAGGAGCTAGGCCTTAACTCGAACTGGCCGAAAGTTGAACCATTATTTCCCATAAGAAATAATGTAAATACAATTAATCTGTTCCAGACACCCAAAAATATTCTCAAAAAAGTCATTTTTTAAAGAATAACTATAGTTTTACATACACAAAACACATAATAATAATAATAATAATAATAATACTTTATTGAGACATGGTACAATGATACATGGTTGGGTAGACAAAATACATAGTTATTGATGAGATGTACATGCCAAAAGCCCCCTAATATGCTGTGCATTGCGGGCATTCTTAGGACTACTTAATTATAGACTACATGGTAAAAAGTTATGGTTGATAATTTATAAAATAAGTATAATTGTGTATCTAAGTTATAAAGTTTGATTGTAAGTTGAACATATCAATTAGTTGTAGCAATGCAACTAATTGAGTGAGATAACAATTTAAAACAATTAATTGCATTGCAGTTACAGTTTACATGGTCATTATAATGTAAATGTTATGGAAATAGTTAGCTTAGTATGTATTATTCATAACAGGTTTTTACATTTAAGTGATTAGTCAGGTTTTTACAGTAAGTGATTATTCTACTTTGTTGAGAATGTTTGATATTGAGCACTTAGGTTTGGGTGAGAAGGTGGTTTTTTAGCATCGTTTTGAATTGGGGTAAAGGCAGGGTTTCTTTGGCAATGACAGGTAATGAATTCCAAATTTTCGTGCCTTTTATATGCATTGAGTTTTTACATAGTGTTAGATGGACACGGGGAACATCGAGGAGTGATCTGTGTCTAGTGTTATGGTCATGTGTCCTGTTAAAATTGGTAAGGAGAAGTTTGAGTGGTGGGTTAATATTTGCATAGAGTGTTCTATGTATGTAATAGGCACAGTAAAAAGTATGGATGTCTTGTATAAATTTACATTTAAAATAACATTTACTTACCTTTATTGAAGAGACTTGCTGGCATCTGGAAGATAGGGAGGAGTGAGGGAGGGCTTAGTGTTTGGAAGGGAAATCCCCCTCCATAAGGACTTCAGATATCAAAGCCCTATCTGTGGTTACTTCCCTTCTTGGTCTTTTAATGCCACTAGGACCAGCTTGAGAGCCACTGGACCCCCATCTCACAAAATAACTGTCCACAGTCCTCTGTTTCTGGCACCTCTTTACATGTTCCTGAAGTGCAATATGGCTCTGTCATTGAACTGGTTGCAGAGATGGCTTATTTCAGCTTGCTCAGGGTGGTATTTTTCAACAAATTCCTGCACCTTATTCAATACAATACAATACAATACAATTCAATACAATTTTATTTCATTGCTCGTGTACATAGGTTTACATTACAATCATAAATTGAAGTGTAAGGAGAGCCTCTGGCATGCCTTGCCATTAGGGGCAGCTTAATCTAATGGCTTATAGACTATGAACTTAATATTAGAGTAATTGAGTGAGTTTGTATTGGTAGATCATTCAAATTATGATATGATGATAATACATTGTTCATTACAAAATGATGATAGACATTGTAACAAGTGTGGAAAGGGTGGAAACATAATAGTAAAAATTAGATTACAGTATCTTAATGAAAATAACATTGAGCATTTTGAGAGTAATTTACAGTGATTAAGTGGTAACATAATAGTAAGAATTGAAATTATTTTATAGGAAAATATCTTTGAGCATTTTTGAAAGCAATTTACAGTATGAGTATTTAGTTTAGGGTGAGTAGGTGGTTTTTGAGAAGAGTCTGGGGCCCTTTATGTGCATAGAATTCTTACATAGGTTACTATGAACACAGGGTACATCAAAAAGTGATCTGTATCTTGTGTTATGGTCATGGGTCCTATTAAGGTTGGTGAGGAGAATTTTGAGGGGAGGGTTTATATTAGAATGTAGAGTTCTATGTATGTAGTAGGCACAAGAATAAGTGTGAATGTTCTTTATGGTGAGTAGTTTTTAGGCTTTTGAAATATTATTTATTATTATTATTATTTTCCTACATTATATTGTAAGAAAATATTAATATTAATAATAATAATAATTAATAATAATAATAATAATTGCTGTGCAGTGCTCTAAATGTCAGCTACCAAATACTGATAACATTTAAAGTGCTCCAGATCAATTATTATAAATTATTATTATTCTAAAAACAATAAATGCTATTTTTGCATTTGTTCTTACGACAAGAGTGATTTAGCCATGTTTACCCTGATGTAAACATCTCATATATGTTGGCGGTCTGCCTGCTCTGTTACCCCTCATATAATATGGCCTATATTATTCATTTCAGCATCTTTATTACAGTTCTAGGGTATTTATCATGTTTCTGATATCAATTTGGAATAAATGTAATAGATAGATAACCTTTATTTAGGACATTCATTACTTACTGCTTCCTTAACCTATTGAACCATGAACAATCATAAAATGCATGAAAACATAGTAAAATATTGTACTATATAGTACTACATACATGTTATACTGTAGTTAAATAACAAATAATTAACGAAGAAAACACTGAGTGAGTGAGTGGTGTGGGGGCTGGCTGCCTGGTCAGAGGGAAGGTAGTAGGGACGCTCAGGTGGCGGGAAACTTAAATATGATTTGGTGGGTGGGAATTTGGCGGCCGGGAATTCGCGAATGTGTGAAGCCCACAAAAGTAGAAAATGCGAAAGTTGAGGGATACCTGTATAGAAATGAAGGATTTTTCTCATATGTTGTTGTCACCCCTTGATGGTGTTACTCGGTGCGACCTCCCCCTGCCCCACTGATCCTCTGTCTGCTGAGCATGAGACATGCACTTCCTATTCAGGTTTAGTACATGTATGCATTATGGACATAAAAACTCAATGTTTAATTTTACTTCATAAGATGTGACAGTCTTTGTTATAATGTCATTTAATGATATCTAATAGGAGGACACATTGGAACAACCGGATCTCCTCTCCGAGGATGTTCGTCGGCAGATTCAACGACAGAAGTGGGAATCGGTGGAAGAAGTTAATGCCCTTAAGAAGAACCTACATTATCAAGATCTCTTGTTTGATGGTAGGTAAATAACACACTGCCAGGTCGTGATTAGTGTGAGTTTGAATAGTGCAAATTTTAATTTATTGCAGAATTAATTACAGTAAGTCCTCGCCTTACAAACACATTGAGCATCTTATGTATACAATTTTATTTTTTTTATATTTGTAACCATCTTTACCATCCTCTATTAGTATAGAACTCTATTTTTTTTACTGTCTATTGTATACAGTCTATAATAGCATTAGTGCAATACCAGTTAGGTGCTATTGATATTTTTTTTTTTTTTTTTTTTTTTTTTTTTTCAACAAGTCGGCCGTCTCCCACCGAGGCAGGGTGACACAAAAAGAAAGAAAATCCCCAAAAAGAAAAAACTTTCATCATCATTCAACACTTTCACCACACTCATACATAATCACTGTCTTTGCAGAGGAGCTCAGATACTACA
>WNWK01018795.1:27500-39124 GCA_009830355.1 Cherax destructor | reverse complement strand
AGGGGTGAACACCTAGGTGTTGTACGTTTTCTTATTCATCAATAAAAAACCCAGGTGTTGTACATGTGTCTTATTCATCTATTGTTGATGTATAGTTGAGAGACAGCAGCTGTGGGTGTACTGATGAGTGTGTGAGAGACGTGCCTCTGTGTGTTCTAAACTCGTTTATCTGTGATGTGCGTGAGCTGGCTTGGTTAATGGGGTTTAAAGTCTGTCTACTACACCAGGGTCATTAAGACTGGTTGGTTGGTTAATGGGGTTTAAAGTCTGTCTACTACACCAGGGTCATTAAGACTGGTTGGTTGGTTAATGGGGTTTAAAGTCTGTCTACTACACCAGGGTCATTAAGACTGGTTGGTTGGTTAATGGGGTTTAAAGTCTATCTACTACACCAGGGTCATTAAGACTGGTTGGTTGGTTAATGGGGTTTAAAGTCTATCTACTATATCAGGGTCATTAAGACTGGTTGGTTGGTTAATGGGGTTTAAAGTCTATCTACTACACCAGGGTCATTAAGACTTGTTGGTTGGTTAATGGGGTTTAAAGTCTATCTACTACACCAGGGTCATTAAGACTGGTTGGTTGGTTAATGGGGTTTAAAGTCTATCCACTACACCAGGGTCATTAAGACTGATTGGTTGGTTAATGTGGTTGCAGGGGTCGATTCATAGCTCCTGGCCCCGAATCTTCACTGATCGCTACAGTGTGCACTCGCCTAGTTGTGGTTGCAGGGGTCGATTCACAGCTCCTGGCCCTGGTGTGTGTGTGGGGTCACCCACCCTTCATATAGTTAAGTTTCTCGTATTAGTGCACAGTTGAGATCATTGGTGTGCAGCCTGTGTTTAATACCAGTCAGGTGTCTGAGTATTGTTGTACAGTGTACAGGTGAGTCACAGCGGTATTAGCAGTAGTTATGGTGTACAGAAGACAAAATATTCACACACACACACACACACACTTGTACTTACTGGAGAGTAGGGGAGAGAGGTACATCATAATATATACCTGGAAGATGCTGGAGACTGTACACACTGCCATAACAACACTGTAGTGAGGGATATTAATCTACACACTACCATAACAACACTGTAGTGAGGGATATTGATCTACACACTGCCATAACAACACTGTAGTGATCTACATACTGCCATAACAACACTGTAGTGATCTACATACTGCCATAACACCACTGTAGTGATCTACACACTGCCATAACAATACTGTATTGAGTGATATGGGAGAATGTGTTAAATTAGCCCAGTAAAATATATGAGTAACATAATCACAATACGGGAACATTGTATCAACATTCGTGGTCCCAGATTATTCAACGTCTTATCAGAAGATATCAGAAACACTGCTGGAATAAGTGTACAAGTCTTCAAGATAACAGAAACACTGCTGGAACAAGTGTACAAGTCTTCAAGATATCAGAAACACTGCTGGAACAAGTGTACAAGCCTTCAAGATATCAGAAACACTGCTGGAACAAGTGTACAAGTCTTCAAGATAACAGAAACACTGCTGGAATAAGTGTACAAGTCTTCAAGATAACAGAAACACTGCTGGAACAAGTGTACAAGTCTTCAAGATATCAGAAACACTGCTGGAACAAGTGTACAAGTCTTCAAGATATCAGAAACACTGCTGGAACAAGTGTACAAGCCTTCAAGATATCAGAAACACTGCTGGAACAAGTGTACAAGCCTTCAAGATATCAGAAACACTGCTGGAATAAGTGTACAAGTCTTCAAGATAACAGAAACACTGCTGGAACAAGTGTACAAGTCTTCAAGATATCAGAAACACTGCTGGAATAAGTGTACAAGTCTTCAAGATATCAGAAACACTGCTGGAACAAGTGTACAAGTCTTCAAGATATCAGAAACACTGCTGGAACAAGTGTAAAAGTCTTCAAGATATTAGAAACACTGCTGGAACAAGTGTACAAGCCTTCAAGATATCAGAAACACTGCTGGAACAAGTGTACAAGCCTTCAAGATATCAGAAACACTGCTGGAATAAGTGTACAAGTCTTCAAGATAACAGAAACACTGCTGGAACAAGTGTACAAGTCTTCAAGATATCAGAAACACTGCTGGAATAAGTGTACAAGTCTTCAAGATAACAGAAACACTGCTGGAACAAGTGTACAAGTCTTCAAGATATCAGAAACACTGCTGGAACAAGTGTACAAGTCTTCAAGATATTAGAAACACTGCTGGAACAAGTGTACAAGTTGTTAAATTAGACACATATGCAACACTTGGGTATCTTTATTGAGGAAACGTTTCGCCACACAGTGGCTTCATCAGTCCAATACAAAGAAGAAAGTAGTAATAAAAGGAGGAGTTTGAGGTAATCAGTCCCTCGGCCTGGAGTCGATGTGTTCAGTCCATCAATCTTGAAGTAAAAAAAAGATTGATGGACTGATGAAGCCACTGTGTGGCGAAACGTTTCCTCAATAAAGATACCCAAGTGTTGCATATTTGTCTAATTTAACAACTTGTCGGTTCTCTGAACCATTCATCTACAAGTGTACAAGTCTTGAAGGTAACAGAAACCAGCAGCAACAACATGGTTGACCAGCCTAGCACCAGACAAGCTTGGTCTAGGAGCAGGCTCCATGAATGTTATATTAAAGGTAGGTTATATACTGAAGTGGAGAGAGAGAGTTGGAGATGGTGAGCATCAGTGGTGTGGCTTGACTCACGTCACGGGCCAAGTGAGTCGACTCAGTTTCCTGGGAGAGTATGACTTGAGTGTGTGTGTGTGTGTACTCACCTAGTTGTGGTTGCAGGGGTCGACTCATAGCTCCTGGCTGTGTGTGTGTGAAGGAGACACAGGGATAGTACCATGAACATCCCTCGCTCGCCTATCCTTCATCCTGGTAGTACTAACTTCTGTTCTTTTCTGCCTTTTTCTCACTCGTGACTTGACGATCGTGAAGGGCGCCTGGGCCGCGGGGGGCGTTGACCCCGAGAGAATCTTTCCAGGAAGACCCCCGACCTAGTAGTCAATATATATATATATATATATATATAATATATTAAAGGGGTCCACCTCTGGTACAAATTGTGGGACCCATAGCCTCGGAGAAGTGGATAAAAAGGCTTCAAGGAAGAATATTTGGATTTCTTCCTGATGCCATTTGAATATTCCACTTCTCCTACCACCCCATCTTTTAATTTTTTTTTTTTTACCAATAGGTATGTTTTATTACATAATATGGTACAAAAGATTTGAGAGATACATTGTTGATATAAAGATGGCATATATATGCATATATATGCAAAAAGATCACAGTAAACAGGTGATATCAAAATATGCAAGACAGCCACTATGAAAAAATAGAGGAATTCCAAGCGCTTTCGTGACTACTCACATT
Source organism: Cherax destructor (assembly GCA_009830355.1). NCBI lineage: Eukaryota > Metazoa > Arthropoda > Malacostraca > Decapoda > Parastacidae > Cherax > Cherax destructor. The sequence continues at coordinate 35,736 of WNWK01018795.1, read as the reverse complement.
ATCAAGGAACTATAAAAGGAAACATGACAAGAAGGCTTATAAAGGGGCAGAATACACCTCACAGTCACATCACACTAACAAAGACAACACCTCACAGTAGCGTAACAACACACGACTCTGTGAAGAGGAACATAAGAAAGAACCTGAAACTCTTCCCAAGAATTAAGATTAGTACAATTTATCATTAAATTCTTCCCAAATTTTATTAATTATAAATGAATCCAATTTATATAAACCAAAAGAAATATTCATATTATTTTCAAAACTGCTTTTAATGAAACATGATTCTATTATATTTCTCTCAACCATGGACTTGCTTGATACAACCTTCTCGGCATTTTGAAAATCAATTGGATGGTTAAAATCTCTCACATGAATAAATAGAGCATTAGAATCTTGTCCAGTTCTAATGCTATATTTATGTTGTTTTAATCTTAGTTCAAGACTTTTACCAGTTTGACCATAATAAACTTTATCGCATATTTTACAGGGAATCTTATAGACACATCCGTCAGCATTTTGGGGAATTTTTTATCAAAAGTCTTTTACTGTATCAAGATTTTTAAATACAACTTTGATATTAAAATTCTTAAGAAAGGAAGGCATATCAACCAAGTTTTCATGGTAAGGGAGAACCAACATATTTTTGGTTGAATAAGGTTGGTTGTCCCTTTTGATTGTAAAAAGTATTCTAGCTATTTTAAAAGATTTATCAATTATGTTTCTTGGGTATTTTAAATCATTAGCTATTTCATAAATTTTAGAGATTTCTTCATCTATGAACTCTGGACTACAAATACGTAAAGCTCTCAAAAACATTGAAGAAAAAACCGACACTTTAACTCTATCTTGATGTCCAGAGTTCATAGATGAAGAAATCTCTAAAATTTATGAAATAGCTAATGATTTAAAATACCCAAGAAACATAATTGATAAATCTTTTAAAATAGCAAGAAATACTTTTTACAATCCAAAAAGGGACAACCAACCTTATTCAACCAAAAATATGTTGGTTCTCCCTTACCATGAAAACTTGGTTGATATACCTTCCTTTCTTAAGAATTTTAATATCAAAGTTGTATTTAAAAATCTTGATACAGTAAAAAGACTTTTGATAAAAAAATCCCCCCAAAATGCTCCTTCCTGTGATCAGCAGCTCCTTCCTGTGATCAGCAGCTCCTCCCTGTGATCAGCAGCTCCTCCCCGTGATCAGCAGCTCCTCCCTGTGATCAGCAGCTCCTTCCTGTGATCAGCAGCTCCTTCCTGTGATCAGCAGCTCCTTCCTGTGATCAGCAGCTCCTCCCTGTGATCAGCAGCTCCTCCCTGTGATCAGCAGCTCCTCCCTGTGATCAGCAGCTCCTACCTGTGATCAGCAGCTCCTCCCTGTGATCAGCAGTTCCTTCCTGTGATCAGCAGCTCCTTCCTGTGATCAGCAGCTCCTACCTGTGATCAGCAGCTCCTTCCTGTGATCAGCAGCTCCTTCCTGTGATCAGCAGCTCCTTCCTGTGATCAGCAGCTCCTTCCTGTGATCAACAGCTCCTCCCTGTGATCAGCAGCTCCTTCCTGTGATCAGCAGCTCCTACCTGTGATCAGCAGCTCCTTCCTGTGATCAGCAGCTCCTTCCTGTGATCAGCAGCTCCTTCCTGTGATCAGCAGCTCCTCCCTGTGATCAGCAGCTCGTTCCTGTGATCAGCAGCTCGTTCCTGTGATCAGCAGCTCCTTCCTGTGATCAGCAGCTCCTTCCTGTGATCAGCAGCTCCTTCCTGTGATCAGCAGCTCCTCCCTGTGATCAGCTGCTCCTCCCTGTGATCAGCTCCTCCCTGTGATCAGCAGCTCCTCCCTGTGATCAGCAGCTCCTTCCTGTGATCAGCAGCTCCCTGTGATCAGCAGCTCCTTCCTGTGATCAGCTCCTCCCTGTGATCAGCAGCTCCTCCCTGTGATCAGCTCTTCCCTGTGATCAGCAGCTCCTCCCTTGATCAGCTCCTACCTGTGATCAGCAGCTCCTCCCTGTGATCAGCAGCTCCTTCCTGTGATCAGCAGCTCCTCCCTGTGATCAGCAGCTCCTTCCTGTGATCAGCAGCTCCTCCCTGTGATCAGCAGCTCCTCCCTGTGATCAGCAGCTCCTCCCTGTGATCAGCAGCTCCTCCCTGTGATCAGCAGCTCCTCCCTGTGATCAGCAGCTCCTCCCTGTGATCAGCAGCTCCTCCCTGTGATCAGCTCCTACCTGTGATCAGCAGCTCCTCCCTGTGATCAGCAGCTCCTCCCTGTGATCAGCAGCTCCTTGTGATCAGCAGCTCCTTCCTGTGATCAGCAGCTCCTCCCTGTGATCAGCTCCTCCCTGTGATCAGCAGCTCCTTCCTGTGATCAGCAGCTCCTTCCTGTGATCAGCTCCTCCCTGTGATCAGCAGCTCCTTCCTGTGATCAGCAGCTCCTCCCTGTGATCAGCAGCTCCTCCCTGTGATCAACAGATCCTCCCTGTGATCAGCAGCTCCTTCCTGTGATCAGCAGCTCCTCTCTGTGATCAACAGCTCCTCCCTGTGATCAGCAGCTCCTTCCTGTGATCAGCAGCTCCTCCCTGTGATCAGCAGCTCCTCCCTGTGATCAGCAGCTCCTCCCTGTGATCAGCAGCTCCTGTGATCAGCAGCTCCTCCCTGTGATCAGCAGCTCCTTCCTGTGATCAGCAGCTCCTCTCTGTGATCAGCAGCTCCTTCCTGTGATCAGCAGCTCCTACCTGTGATCAGCAGCTCCTACGTGTGGTCAGCAGCTCCTACCTGTGATCAACAGCTCCTCCCTGTGATCAGCAGCTCCTACCTGTGATCAGCAGCTCCTCCCTGTGATCAGCAGCTCCTACCTGTGATCAGCAGCTCCTCCCTGTGATCAGCAGCTCCTACCTGTGATCAGCAGCTCCTCCCTGTGATCAGCAGCTCCTCCCTGTGATCAGCAGCTCCTCCCTGTGATCAGCAGCTCCTACCTGTGATCAGCAGCTCCTACCTGTGATCAGCAGCTCCTCCCTGTGATCAGCAGCTCCTACCTGTGATCAGCAGCTCCTCCCTGTGATCAGCAGCTCCTACCTGTGATCAGCAGTTCCTCCCTGTGATCAGCAGCTCCTCCCTGTGATCAGCAGCTCCTTCCTGTGATCAGCAGCTCCTTCCTGTGATCAGCAGCTCCTACCTGTGATCAGCAGCTCCTCCCTGTGATCAACAGCTCCTCCCTGTGATCAGCAGCTCCTACCTCTGATCAGCAGCTCCTACCTGTGATCAGCAGCTCCTCCCTGTGATCAGCAGCTCCTCCCTGTGATCAGCAGATCCTTCCTGTGATCAGCTCCTCCCTGTGATCAGCAGCTCCTACCTGTGATCAGCAGCTCCTCCCTGTGATCAACAGCTCCTCCCTGTGATCAGCAGCTTCTACCTGTGATCAGCAGCTCCTACCTGTGATCAGCAGCTCCTCCCTGTGATCAGAAGCTCCTCCCTGTGATCAGCAGATCCTTCCTGTGATCAGCAGCTCCTCCCTGTGATCAACAGCTCCTTCCTGTGATCAGCAGCTCCTCCCTGTGATCAACAGCTCCTTCCTGTGATCAGCAGCTCCTACCTGTGATCAGCAGTTCCTCCCTGTGATCAGCAGCTCCTCCCTGTGATCAGCAGCTCCTCCCTGTGATCAGCAGCTCCTTCCTTGTGATCAGCAGCTCCTTCCTGTGATCAGCAGCTCCTCCCTCTGATCAGCAGCTCCTACCTGTGATCAACAGCTCCTCCCTGTGATCAGCAGCTCCTTCCTGTGATCAGCAGCTCCTACCTGTGATCAGCAGCACCTTCCTGTGATCAGCAGCTCCTACCTGTGATCAACAGCTCCTCCCTGTGATCAGCAGCTCCTACCTGTGATCAGCAGCTCCTACCTGTGATCAACAGCTCCTACCTGTGATCAACAGCTCCTACCTGTGATCAGCAGCTCCTCCCTGTGATCAACAGCTCCTACCTGTGATCAACAGCTCCTCCCTGTGATCAGCAGCAGATCCTCCCTGTGATCAGCAGCTCCTCCCTGTGATCAGCAGCTGTTTCCTGTGATCAGCAGCTCCTCCCTGTGATCAGCTCCTCCCTGTGATCAGAAGCTCCTCCCTGTGATCAGCAGCTCCTCCCTGTGATCAGCAGCTCCTCGCTGTGATCATCAGCTCCTCCCTGTGATCAGCAGATCCTCCTTGAGATCAGTAGCTCCTCCCTGTGGTCAGCAGCTCCTGACTCTCGCCTGACACTGTGATGGATGTAGGAGTCAGCCAGCTTCCTCACACAGGTATAGTCCCATGCTAAGAGCTTGCTATTCTTCTAAAGATAGATGGTGATCCCGTCAGGGCGGCTTGAGGTATTTTGAGTATTGCTGAATGCTGGGGATCAGATCTCTCAGCTGGTCATCAAGCTGTAGCAAGGCTTCTCTCTATAATGTCATTGACTTCATTGTGTCTTGCATGCCAGCCCTTGGGTTTGGAGCAGTTTAGACCATGTAGACCACATTGGTCGGCTTCCACATCACCGCAAATACACGTATATTTCGTATTTTCTGCTTGGATCAGGGCAGCAAGGCGGAGAGCCACTGTAATACTGAGGGTTTGTGGGTCAAGGCTGTTCCCACTGCCGAAATGGGAACTGTTCGGAGGAAGTCCCCAGAGTGATGTGCACTCACAGCTTGAAGATGAGTAGTCTTCCTATTGGATGTTGCAGCCCTGAGCATATTATGCACCTTTCTAGCAATGGGGCCATCGCTGAGATATATATATATATATATATATATATATATATATATATATATATATATATATATATATATATACTGTTAATATATATATATATAAGGTAGTAGGTTGGTAGACAGCAACCACCCAGGGAGGTACTACCGTCCTGCCAGGTGACTGTGAAACAGAAACCTGAAACTGTTTTACATGATGGTAGGATTGCTGGTGTCTTTTTTTCTGTCTCATAAACACGCTGAATAACAGGTATATCTAGCTATTTCTACTTACACTTTAGGTCACACTACACTGGCATGCACATGCATATATATACATACACACACCTAGGTTTTTCTTCTTTTTCTTGATAGCTCTTGTTCTTTTTATTTTCTCTGTTGTCCATGGGGAAGTGGAAAAGAATCTTTCCTCCGTAAGCCATGCGTGTCGTATGAGGCGACTAAAATGCCGGGAGCAATGGGCTAGTAACCCCTTCTCCTGTACACATTTACTAGAAAAGAGAAGAAGAAAAACTTTATAAAACTGGGTTGTCTGAATGTGCGTGGATGTAGTGCGGATGATAAGAAAGAGATGATTGCTGATGTTATGAATGAAAAGAAGTTGGATGTCCTGGCCCTAAGCGAAACAAAGCTGAAGGGGGTAGGTGAGTTTCAGTGGGGAGAAATAAATGGGATTAAGTCAGGAGTATCTGAGAGAGTTAGAGCTAAGGAAGGGGTAGCAATAATGTTGAATGATCAGTTATGGAAGAAGAGGGAATATAAATGTGTAAATTCAAGAATTATGTGGATTAAAATAAGGGTCGGATGCAAAAAGTGGGTCATAATAAGCGTGTATGTACCTGGAGAAGAGAGGAGTGTAGAGGAGAGAGAGAGAGATTTTGGGAGATGTTAAGCGAATGTATAGGAACTTTTGAACCAACTGAGAGAGTAATTGTGGTAGGGGACCTAAATGCTAAAGTGGGAGAAACATGCAGAGAGGGTGTAGTAGGTAAGTTTGGGGTGCCAGGTGTAAATGATAATGGGAGCCCTTTGATTGAACTTTGTATAGAAAGGGGTTTATTTATAGGTAATACATATTTTAAGAAAAAGAGGATAAATAAGTATACAAGATATGATGTAGGGCGTAATGACAGTAGTTTGTTGGACTATGTATTGGTAGATAAAAGACTGTTGAGTAGACTTCAGGATGTACATGTTTATAGAGGGGCCACAGATATATCAGATCACTTTTTAGTTATAACTACAGTGGGAGTAAAAGGTAGATGGGATACAAGGAAAATAGAAGCAGTAAGTAAGAGAGAGGTGAAGGTTTATAAACTAAAAGAGGAGGCAGTTAGGGTAAGATATAAACAACTATTGGAGGATAGATGGTTTAGTGAGAGAGTAGGCAATGGGGTCGAAGATGGATGGGGTAGATTTAAAAATGTAATGTTAGAGTGTTCAGCAGAAGTTTGTGGTTACAGGCGAGTGGGTGCGGGAGGGAAGAAGAGCGATTGGTGGAATGATGATGTAAAGAGAGTAGTAAGGGAGAAAAAGTTAGCATATGAGAGGTTTTTACAAAGTAGAAGTGATGCAAGGAGGGAAGAGTATATGGAGAGAAAAAGAGAGGTTAAGAGAGTGGTGAAGCAATGTAAAAAGAGAGCAAATGAGAGAGTGGGTGAGATGTTATCAACAAATTTTGTTGAAAATAAGAAAAAGTTTTGGAGTGAGATTAATAAGTTGAGGAAGCCTAGGGAACAAATGGATTTGACAGTTAAAAATAGGAGAGAGAGGAGAGTTATTAAATGGAGAGTTAGAGGTATCTGGAAGATGGAGGGAATATTTTGAGGAGTTGTTAAATGTTGATGAAGACAGGGAAGCTGTGATTTCGTGTATAGGGCAAGGAGGAATAACATCTTGTAGGAGTGTGGAAGAGCCAGTTGTGAGTGTGGGGAAAGTTCGTGAGGCAGTGGGTAGAATGAAAGGGGGTAAGACAGCTGGGATTGATGGGTTAAAGATAGAAATGTTAAAAGCAGGTGGGGATATAGTTTTGGAGTGGTTGGTGCTATTATTTAATAAATGTATGGAAGAGGTTAAGGTACCTAGGGATTGGCAGAGAGCATGTATTGTTCCTTTATATAAAGGCAAAGGGGACAAAAGAGAGTGCAAAAATTATAGAGGAATAAGTCTGTTGAGTATACCAGGTAAAGTGTATGGTAGAGTTATTATTGAAAGAATTAAGAGTAAGACAGAAAGCAGGATAGCAGATGAACAAAGGGGCTTTAGGAAAGGTAGGGGTGTGTAGACCAAGTGTTTACAGTGAAACATATAGGTGAACAGTATTTGGATAAGGGTAAAGAGGTTTTTGTGGCCTTTATGGATTTGGAAAAGGCGTATGATAGGGTGGATAGGGGGGCAATGTGGCAGATGTTGCAGGTGTATGGAATAGGAGGTAGGTTACTGAAAGCAGTGAAGAGCTTTTATGAGGATAGTGAGGCTCACGTTAGAGTGTGTAGGAGAGAGGGAGATTATTTCCCAGTAAAAGTGGGCCTTAGACAAGGATGTGTGATGTCACCGTGATTGTTCAATATATTTATAGATGGGGTTGTAAGAGAAGTGAATGCGAGGGTCTTGGCAAGAGGTGTGGGGTTAAAAGATAAAGAATCAAATACAAAGTGGGAGTTGTCAGAGTTGCTTTTTGCTGATGACACTGTGCTTTTGGGAGATTCTGAAGAGAAGTTGCAGAGGTTGGTGGATGAATTTGGTAGGGTGTGTAAAATAAAATTGAAAGTGAATATAGGAAAGAGTAAGGTGATGAGGATAACAAAAAGATTAGGTGACGAAAGATTGGATATCAGATTGGAGGGAGAGAGTATGGAGGAGGTGAATGTATTAAGATATTTGGGAGTGGACATGTCAGCAGATGGGTCTATGAAGGATGAGGTGAATCATATAATTGATGAGGGGAAAAGGGTGAGTGGAGCACTTCAGAGTCTGTGGAGACAAAGAACTTTGTCCATGGAAGTAAAGAGGGGAATGTATGAGAGTATAGTTATACAAACACACTTATATGGGTGTGAAGCATGGGTGATGAATGTTGAAACGAGGAGAACGCTGGAGGCAGTGGAGATGTCATGTCTGAGGTCAATGTGTGGTGTGAATATAATGCAGAGAATTCGGAGTTTCGAAATTAGGAGGAGGTGCGGGATTACCAAAACTATTATCCAGAGAGCTGAGGAGGGGTTGTTGAGGTGGTTCGGACATGTAGAGAGAATGGAATGAGACAGAATGACTTCGAGAGTGTATAAATCTGTAGTGGAGGGAAGGCGGGGTAGGGGTCGGCCTAGGAAAGGTTGGAGGGAGGGGGAAAAAGAGGTTTTGTGTGCGAAATCCAATTCCAGCAAGCATGCGTGTGCGTATTTGATAGGAGTGAATGGAGACAAATGGTTTTTAATACTTGATGTGCTGTTGGAGTGTGAGCAAAGTAACATTTATGAAGGGATTCAGGGAAACCGGCAGGCCGGAC
>WNWK01018795.1:0-22500 GCA_009830355.1 Cherax destructor | reverse complement strand
CACAACACACAATACCCTGGCTACAACAATTCACAACACACAATACCCTGGCTACAACAATTCACAACACACAATACCCTGGCTCAACAATTCACAACACACAATACCCTGGCTACACAACAATTGGCAAATACAACACACAATACCCTGGCTACAACAATTCACAACACACAATACCCTGGCTACAACAATTCACAACACACAATACCCTGGCTACAACAATTCAACAACACACAATACCCTGGCTACAACAATTCACAACACACAATACCCTGGCTCAACAATTCACAACACACAATACCCTGGCTACAACAATTCACAACACACAATACCCTGGCTACAACACATTCACAACACACAATACCCTGGCTACAACAATTCACAACACACAATACCCTGGCTACAACAATTCACAACACACAATACCCTGGCTCAACAATTCACAACACACAATACCCTGGCTACAACAATTCACAACACACAATACCCTGGCTACAACAATTCACAACACACAATACCCTGGCTACAACATCACAACACACAATACCCTGGCTACAACAATTCACAACACACAATACCCTGGCTACAACAATTAAACACACATCCCAAAATTCACAACACAATACCTGGCTGCAACAACACACAATACCTCTCAACAATTACAAACACAAACCCTGCTACAACAATTCACAAACACAATACCCTGGCACAACAATTACAACACACAATACCCTGGCTACAACAATTCACAAACAATACCCTCAACAACACAACACACAATACCCCTGCAAACAATTCACAACACACAATACCCTGGCTACAACAATTACAACACACAATACCCTGGCTCAACAACACAACACACAATACCTGGCTACAACAATTACAACACACAAACCTCTCAACAATTCACAACACACAATACCCCTACAACAATTCACAACACACAATACCCGGCTACAACAAACAACACACAATACCTGGCTCAACAATTCACAACACACAATACCCTGGCTCAACAACACAACACACAATACCCTGGCTCAACAACACAACACACAATACCCTCTAACAATTACAACACACAATACCCTGGCCAACAATTACAACACACAATACCCTGGCTGCAACAACACAACACAAAACCTGGCTACAACAATTCACAACACAAATACCTGCTGCAACAATTCACAACACACAATACCCTGGCTCAACAATTCACCACACAATACCCTCTACAACAAACAACACACAATACCCTGGCTACAAAATAAAACACATCCCTCAACAACAAACACACAATACCCTCTACAACAATTCACAACACACAATACCCTGGCTACAAAAAAATTCACAACACACAATACCTGGCTACAACAACACAACACACAATACCCTGGCTACAACAACACAACACACAATACCTGGCTACAACACACAACACACCCAAAATACCCCCTGGCACAACAATCACACACACAATCCCTGGCTAAACAACAACACACAATACCTGGCTACAACAATTCACAACACACAATCCTGGCTCAACAATTCACAACACCAATACCCTGGCTACAACAATTCACAACAACAATACCTGGCTACAACAACACAACACACAATACCCTGGCTCAACAATTCACAACACACTACCCTGGCTACAACAATTCACAACACAAATACCTGCTACAAAATTACAACACAATACCCTGCTACAACAATACACAAATTGCCAACACACAACACAATACCCTGCTACAACAATTCACAACACACAATACCCTGGCTACAACAATTCACAACACAATACCCTGGCTACAACAACACAACACACAATACCCTGGCTACAACAACACAACACAATACCCTGGCTACAACACCCAACACAAACCCTCTACAACACACAACACAATCCTGCTACAACAACACAACACAATACCTAAAACAAAATCTCACAACAATTCACAACACAAACCTGGCTCAAAACACAACACAAATATCTACAACAACACCCAATACCTGGCTACAACAATTCACAACCACAATACCCTGGCTACAACAATTCACAACACACAATCCCTGGCTACAACAATTCACAACACAAAACCCTGGCTCAACAATTAAACACACAATACCTGGCTACAACAATTCACAACACACAATACCCTTACAAAATTCACAACACAAATACCCTGGCTACAACAATTCACAACACACAATACCCTGGCTGCAACAATTCACAACACAAACCCTGCTACAACAACACAACACACAATACCTCTACAAAATTCACAACACACAATACCCTGGCTCAACAATTCACAAACACAATACCCTGACTACAACAACACAACACACAATACCCTGGTTACAACAATTCACAACACACAATACCCTGGCTACAACAATCACAACACACAATACCCTGGCTACAACAATTCAAACACACAATACCCTGGCTCAACAATTCACAACACACAATACCCTCTACAACAATTCACAACACACAATACCCTGCTCAACAACACAACACACAATACCCTGCTGCACAACAATTCACAAACACAATACCCGGCTCAACACCACAACACACAATACCCTGGCTGCAACAATTCACAACACACAATACCCTGGCTGCAACAATTCACAACACACAATACCCTGACTACAACAATTCACAACACACAATACCCTGACTACAACAATTCACAACACACAATACCCTGGCTACAACAATTCACAACACACAATACCCTGGCTGCAACAATTCACAACACACAATACCCTGGCTACAACAATTCACAACACACAATACCCTGGCTGCAACAATTCACAACACACAATACCCTGGCTGCAACAATTCACAACACACAATACCCTGGCTACAACAATTCACAACACACAATACCCTGGCTACAACAATTCACAACACACAATACCCTGGCTACAACAATTCACAACACACAATACCATTAAGTTGAAACTGTATAAAAATTAATGTTATTTTAAATCTGAATTGTTGTCAAAATATTTTGTACTTTCTGTATTGTGTTTTGTAACTATTGTTGATTTGTGTTGGATTTTTTGAGTGGGTTGTGATGTAGTTGCTGGGCCATAGTGGAGTGAGATGTGTGGGTGGGTGTGGGATGTGTGTGTGTGGGTGGGTGTGAGGTGATGTGTGGGTGTGGGGTGATAAGTGTGGGTGTGGGGTGATAGTGTAGGTGTGGGGTGATGAGTGTGGATGTGGGGTGTATACGGCCGTGTTAATTAAGCAGACAACACCCACACCCCAACATCCGCTTCCATTAATTACCAACACCGCTAATTGCCTCGTTAATTAAGAAATTGCATTGATTCCCAGCATTCCTAGGAGAGGGTCCCTTCGTCCTAGTCAAGGGCTCTTGATCCAAGTAACTGAAACTACTCTAGCAACCACAGGGGGAGTTGAACGATAGCGCTAGGCCTGAAGGAACCTACCTCAACTTTCTACTCATTTCTGCAACATTGCAAGCTCCTGATGAGCTGTTTATTGCAATGCGAAAGGCCAAGAGCTATCATTCAACTAAGTTCTTTCTAAAATATTCTCTTATAAGTTTAAAGATATATATTTTTTTCATTTATATTAATGTAAAAATTAATAATTTGTACCAAAAGCACCTTAGAAAACTTACCTAACCTTATTATAACAAGCGCAATTTAATTTAGCCTAATTCAACTAAATATATTTTAGATAAGTTTACAATAACTTAATAATAAACAAACACAATGAAATATTTTTTTTTCGTTAGGTTCAGAATGATTTTTGCGAAATTATTGCATACACAAATTTTCGCTTGTCTTATTCGGCAAGAAGAGCGTTGCTATTTAAGACAAAATCGCAAGTTTAACTATTCGGCACCACACACACACACACACACACACACACACACACACACACACAGTGTTTATTCATGGGCTGAAAGAGAGAGGGAAGGACACACACTGAACGACGGCAGGCAGAAAGAAAGGAGATTGAGAACATCCTCAAAGAAATAGGTGAAGAAGACATGTCGGAGATTGTAAATTTTCAGAGAATAGGGGGGTACTCGAAGGGGAGAAAACGACCCCTCAAGCTGATTCTCAGGACAGAAACAGTGCAGGACAGAATCCTCCAAGAGAAACCACGATTGAAGGAAACGGAAGAATACAGGAGGGTGTTCCTAGACCTGGACAGAACAAAAACAGAATGACAGCAGCTGAGGAAGAGGACACAAAGGCGAAAGGAGCTAGGAGGAGAGACAAGGACAGAATCAGCAGAGGACAACCAGAGCAGGGCAGAGCAACAAGAGCGAGCACACACAGAACCACCCCCAACACCCAACAACCAAGCACACTATCCCAACACAAACTACAACCCACACTCACACCCCCAACCCAACATTCCACTATAGAATCCCACAGTCCACCGCCAGGTCCCCCACCCTCACAGACCCCCAAAACACAGTGGTAGAGAGGCAACTGAAGGTATGGTACACATGCTGATGGAATAACAAATAAGTGGGAGGAGTGGCACGAAAGAGTCAAAGAGGCATCACCGGACATAATAGCTCTCACAGAAACCAAGCTCACAGGCATGATAACAGATGCCATCTTTCCAATGAGATACCAGATCCTGAGGAAAGACAGAGGGAACAGAGGGGGTGGAGGAGTGGCACTACTGATCAAAAACCAATGGGATTTTGACGAGCTGGAGAGAGGAGACAGAGGAGAAGCACGCGATTACATAATAGGAATGCTACAGTCTGGAGGTCCCAAGGTGGTAATTACAGTAATGTATAACCCACCCCAGAACAGCAGGAGGCCAAGGCAAGAGTATGATGAGAGTAATAGAGCGATGGTTGACACACTGGCTGAAGTGGCCAGATGGGCTCATGCGAGCAGGGCAAAGCTACTGATCATGGGTGACTTCAACCACAAGGAAATAGACTGGGAAAACTTGGAGTCACATGGGGGCCAAGATACGTGGAGGGCTAAGATGGAGGTGGTACTGGAAAACTTCATGTACCAACACATAAGGGATGCTACCAGGGAGAGAGGAGAGGATGAACCAGCGAGATTGGACCTAGTATTCACCTTAAGTAGAGCGGATATTGAGGACATCACACACGAAAGTCCACTCGGAGCCAGTGATCATATGGTTCTAAGCTTTGATTACACAGTAGAGTTACAGGTGGAGGGGGAGGCAGATAGGGCCAGAAGAATGAAGCCAAACTACAAAAAAGGGGACTACGCCGGCATGAAGAACTTCCTAAACAGGGTTCAGTGGAACAGAGAACTCGAAGGGAAATCAGTAAACGAGATGATGGAATATGTGACAACAATATGCAAAAAAGCTGAGGAGAGGTTTGTACCCAATGGAAACAGAAACAACGAAAAAGCCAGGATGAGCCCATGGTTCACCCAAAGGTGCAGGGAGGCCAAAACCAAGTGTGCTAGGGAATGGAAGAAGTATAGAAGGCAAAGAACCCTGGAAAATAAGGAGAGCAGTCGTAGAGCCAGAAACGAATATGCACAGGTAAGAAGGGAGGCCCAACGACAGTATGAGAATGACATAGAGAAGAGTGGTGGAGCACCTAGAAAGGAATGAGCTTATCAACGCCGGCCAACACGGTTTCAGGGACAGGAAATCCTGTGTCACAAACCTACTGGAGTTCTACGACAGGGTGACAGCAGTAAGACAAGAGAGAGAGGGGTGGGTAGATTGCATATTCCTGGACTGTAAGAAGGCATTTGACACAGTTCCACGCAAGAGATTAGTGCAGAAGCTGGAGGACCAGGCAGGGATAACAGGGAAGGCACTACAATGGATCAGGGAATACCTGTCAGGAAGACAGCAGTGAGTCATGGTACGTGGCGAGGTGTCAGAGTGGGCGCCGTGACGAGTGGGGTTCCACAGGGGTCAGTCCTAGGACCGGTGCTGTTTCTGGTATTTGTGAACGACATGACGGAAAGAATAGACTCCGAAGTGTCCCTGTTTGCAGATGATGTGAAGTTGATGAGAAGAATTCAATCGGACGAGGACCAGGCAGAACTACAAAGGGATCTGGACAGGCTGCAAGCCTGGTCCAGCAATTGGCTCCTGGAGTTCAACCCCACCAAGTGCAAAGTCATGAAGATTGGGGAATGGCAAAGAAGACCGCAGACGGAATACAGTCTAGGGGACCAGAGACTACAAACCTCAATCAAAGAAAAAGATCTTGGGGTGAGTATAACACCGAGCACATCTCCTGAGGCGCACATCAACCAAATAACTGCTGCAGCATACGGGCGCCTAGCAAACCTAAGAACAGCATTCAGACATCTTAATAAAGAATCGTTCAGGACCCTGTACACTGTGTACGTTAGGCCCATACTGGAGTATGCAGCACCAGTTTGGAACCTACATCTAGCCAAGCACGTAAAGAAGCTAGAGAAAGTGCAAAGGTTTGCAACAAGACTAGTCCCGGAGCTAAGGGGTATGTCCTACGAGGAGAGTTTAAGGGAAATCGACCTGACAACACTGGAGGACAGGAGAGATAGGGGGGACATGATAACGACATATAAAATACTTAGAGGAATTGACAAGGTGGACAGACACACACACACACACACACACACACACACACACACACACACACACACACACACACAACACACACACACACAACACACACACACACACACACAACACACACACAACACACACACACACACACACACACAACACACACACACACAACACACACACACACAAAACACACACACACACACACACACACACACACACACACACACACACACACACACACCACACACACACACACCACACACACACACACACACACACACAACACACACACACACACACACACACAAACACAACACACCACACACACACAACACACAACACACAACCACACACACACACACACCACACAACACACAACCACACACACACACACACACACACACACACACACACAAACACACAACAGACACACACACACACACACACACACACACACACACACACACACACACACACACAACACACACACACACACACACACACACACACACACACACACACACACACACACACACAACACACACACACACACACACACACACACACACACACACAACACACACACACACACACACACACACACATACTCACAACACACACACACACACACACACACACACACACACACACAACACACACACAACACACACACACACACACACACACACACACACACACACAACACACACACACACACACACACACACACACACACACACACACACAACACACACACAACACACACACACACACACACACACACACACACACACAACACACACACACAATATTTAGAGATGTTAGAATGGTTTAGTCAGGAAGTGTTGAGACAGTTCTGGCACAATTAGAGTTAGCTTTAAGCCTCGGGGTGAAAGTTGGTGACGTGGTCTAACCCAGTTGTGGTTGCTGGGGGTCGAGCCTCCGCTCCTCCCACACCCTCTACACCCATCATTGCTAGTTCCTGCCTTCTTCCACCGTGTCATACCTACTCTTCTAACTGTGTAGTAAATCTACCTTTATACCACGATTTTATTCAACTTTGGACTTGGATGTCATGCTGACCATTTCATATCTACTCTTGAAGCTGTGTATTTAAGTGTGTTTAGTCAGTTCCTCATCAGCCGGGGTGTGACTGGCCTTCCAGTTGACTGTTCAGTTAGGCTGTTGTTGCTGGTTGATGCACACATCACAGCCTGGTTGATCTGGCACTTGGTGAATATACTTGTCCAGTTTTCAGTTGCAAGGAATGTCATCAGCAGTTCTATTGCTAAGAATTGTTTATCGTTAACTAGTTGGACTAGTGGGTCCAGCCCACCTGTGACCTCACCTACAACTGCTACACCTCACCGTCATACATGTCTCTGGTCACGGGCTTCTGGTTTAGGTTAAGAGACTCAGAGGAATGTTATGTTAGTGTGGTGAAGAAGGTGCTTCTTGTATGCCCAGGTGATGTACTCACAGGAATGTGGGTCGATGGTACATACTTGTAAGAACTAGGAGCATGAGAGGTCGACCAGGCCCTCCTAACTGTCACCTCCCACCAGTACCACCATTATTTACTGCCAAAACTTGCTTGTCAGGAGACCAACTGTCAGCAGAAACTCAGCCACAACTAGCAGTAGTAATGTGGAAGGATGATAGTCCATCTGATGTTAAGAACATAAGAACATAAGAAAGGAGGAACACTGCAGCAGGCCTACTGGCCCATGCGAGACAGGTCCAAATCTCCCACCGACTTAAGCCAATGCCCCGACCCATCCAGGTCAGGTTACATTCACTTAGGAAGGAGCACGGCATCTGACCTAGTAGCACAAACTAGTCAGGTCCAACTCACACCCACCCGCACCCACTCATATATTTATCCAGCCTATTTTTAAAACTACACAACGTTTTAGCCTCTATAACTGTACTCGGGAGTTTGTTCCACTCATCGACAACTCTATTACCAAACCAATGCTTTCCTATATCCTTCCTGAATCTGAATTTATCCAACTTAAAGCCATTGCTGCGAGTCCTGTCAATACTAGATATTTTTAGCACGCTATTTACATCACCTTTATTTATTCCTGTTTTCCATTTATACACCTCAATCATATCCCCCCTAATTCTACGCCTTTCTAGAGAGTGCAGATTCAGGGCCCTCAGTCTATCCTCATAGGGAAGATTTCTGATACATGGAATCAACTTAGTCATCCTCCTTTGTACGTTTTCCAGAGCATTTATATCCATTCTGTAATACGGTGACCAAAACTGTGCAGCATAATCTAGATGAGGCCTCACCAAGGATATATAGAGTTGAAGAACAACCTGAGGACTCTTTAGATTTAGAAAGGATATAGGAAAGTATTGGTTTAGAAATAGGATAGTGGAAGAGTCTGCCTGGTAGTGGAAGAGTCTACCTAGTAGTGGAAGAGTCTACCTAGTAGTGGAAGAGTCTACCTGGTAGTGGAAGAGTCTACCTAGTAGTGGAAGTCTACCTAGTAGTGGAAGTCTACCTAGTAGTGGAAGAGTCTACCTAGTAGTGGAAGAGTCTACCTGGTAGTGGAAGAGTCTGCCTGGTAGTGGAAGAGTTTGCCTGGTAGTGGAAGAGTCTGCCTGGTAGTGGAAGAGTCTGCCTGGTAGTGGAAGAGTCTACCTAGTAGTGGAAGAGTCTACCTAGTAGTGGAAGAGTCTACCTAGTAGTGGAAGAGTCTACCTGGTAGTGGAAGAGTCTACCTAGTAGTGGAAGTCTACCTAGTAGTGGAAGTCTACCTAGTAGTGGAACAGTCTGCCTGGTAGTGGAACAGTCTGCCTGGTAGTGGAAGAGTCTACCTGGTAGTGGAAGAGTCTACCTAGTAGTGGAAGAGTCTACCTAGTAGTGGAAGTCTACCTAGTAGTGGAACAGTCTGCCTGGTAGTGGAAGAGTCTACCTGGTAGTGGAAGAGTCTACCTAGTAGTGGAAGAGTCTACCTAGTAGTGGAAGAGTCTACCTAGTAGTGGAACAATCTACCTAGTAGTGGAAGTCTACCTAGTAGTGGAACAGTCTGCCTGGTAGTGGAAGAGTCTACCTGGTAGTGGAAGAGTCTACCTAGTAGTGGAAGTCTACCTAGTAGTGGAAGAGTCTACCTAGTAGTGGAACAATCTACCTAGTAGTGGAAGTCTACCTAGTAGTGGAACAGTCTGCCTGGTAGTGGAAGAGTCTACCTGGTAGTGGAAGAGTCTACCTAGTAGTGGAAGAGTCTACCTAGTAGTGGAACAATCTACCTAGTAGTGGAACAATCTACCTAGTAGTGGAACAATCTACCTAGTAGTGGAAGTCTACCTAGTAGTGGAACAGTCTGCCTGGTAGTGGAAGAGTCTACCTAGTAGTGGAAGAGTCTACCTAGTAGTGGAACAATCTACCTAGTAGTGGAAGTCTACCTAGTAGTGGAACAGTCTGCCTGGTAGTGGAAGAGTCTACCTAGTAGTGGAAGAGTCTACCTAGTAGTGGAACAATCTACCTAGTATGGAAGTCTACCTAGTAGTGGAACAGTCTGCCTGGTAGTGGAAGAGTCACCCTTTGTGGAAGAGTCTACCTAGTAGTGGAACAATCTACCTAGTAGTGGAAGTCTACCTAGTAGTGGAACAGTCTGCCTGGTAGTGGAAGAGTCTACCTAGTAGTGGAAGAGTCTACCTAGGAGTGGAACAATCTACCTAGTAGTGAAGTCTACCTAGTAGTGGAACAGTCTGCCTGGTAGTGGAAGAGTCTACCTAGTAGTGGAAGAGTCTACCTAGTAGTGGAACAATCTACCTAGTAGTGGGAAATCTACCTAGTAGTGGAACAGTCTGCCTGGTAGTGGAAGAGTCTACCTAGTAGTGGAAGAGTCTACCTAGTAGTGGAACAATCTACCTAGTAGTGGAAGTCTACCTAGTAGTGGAACAGTCTGCCTGGTAAGTGGAAGAGTCTACCTAGTAGTGGAAGAGTCTACCTAGTAGTGGAACAATCTACCTAGTAGTGGAAGTCTACCTAGTAGTGGAACAGTCTGCCTGGTAGTGGAAGAGTCTACCTAGTAGTGGAAGAGTCTACCTAGTAGTGGAACAATCTACCTAGTAGTGGAAGTCTACCTAGTAGTGGAACAGTCTGCCTGGTAGTGGAAGAGTCTACCTAGTAGTGGAAGAGTCTACCTAGTAGTGGAACAATCTACCTAGTAGTGGAAGTCTACCTAGTAGTGGAACAGTCTGCCTGGTAGTGGAAGAGTCTACCTAGTAGTGGAAGAGTCTACCTAATAGTGGAACAATCTACCTAGTAGTGTCGTTAAACCTAAAACCTTGGCTTCATATATAGGATGGATAAATACATAGTTAATAGGGCTATCCAGGCTTGAGAAAGAAAGACCTGCCTAGTATGGGCCAGTAGGCCTACTGCAATGTACCTGTAATCAGTCCCTCAGCCTGGAGGCTGTGTTCACGGCCTGGTCCATGACCAGGCCTCCTTGTGGATCAGAGCCTGATCAACCAGGCTGTTACTGCTGACCACACACACACTGCAACATATGCACCACAGCCCGGCTGATCAGGAACTTTTGTGGTGTCAGGTGTGGGAGCACAGAGTGCACGCATCACCGAGCACCAAGAATCTTAAACAGTGCACATCACTACGAGAACACTGCAACACATTGTACAAGACCGACTCTCACATCTACCAGAGTACACTGAGAATACGACACCTGGGTGTCTTTATTGATGAATAAGACGCATGAACAACACCTGGGTGTCTTTATTGATGAATAAGACGCATGAACAACACCTGGGTGTCTTTATTGATGAATAAGACGCATGAACAACACCTGGGTGTCTTTATTGATGAATAAGACACATGTACAACACCTGGGTGTCTTTATTGATGAATAAGACACATGTACAACACCTGGGTGTCTTTATTGATGAATAAGACACATGTACAACACCTGGGTGTCTTTATTGATGAATAAGACACATGTACAATACCTGGGTGACTTTATTGATGAATAAGACACATGTATAACACCTGGGTGACTTTATTGATGAATAAGACACATGTACAATACCTGGGTGACTTTATTGATGAATAAGACGCATGAACAACACCTGGGTGACTTTATTGATGAATAAGACACATGTACAACACCTGGGTGTCTTTATTGATGAATACGACGCATGAACAACACCTGGGTGACTTTATTGATGAATAAGACACATGTACAACACCTGGGTGACTTTATTGATGAATAAGACACATGAACAACACCTGGGTGTCTTTATTGATGAATAAGACACATGTACAACACCTGGGTGACTTTATTGATGAATAAGACACATGCACAACACCTGGGTGACTTTATTGATGAATAAGACACATGTACAACACCTGGGGTGTCTTTATTGATGAATAAGACACATGTACAACACCTGGGTGTCTTTATTGATAAATAAGACACATGTACAACACCTGGGTGTCTTTATTTATGAATAAGACACATGTACAACACCTGGGTGAATTTATTGATGAATAAGACACATGTACAACACCTAGGTGTCTTTATTGATGAATAAGACACATATACAACACCTGCGTGACTTTATTGATGAATAAGACACATGTACAACACCTGGGTGTCTTTATTGATGAATAAGACGCATGTACAACACCTGGGTGTCTTTATTGATGAATAAGACACATGTACAACATCTGGGTGTCTTTATTGATGAATAAGACACATGTACAACACCTGGGTGTCTTTATTTATGAATAAGACGCATGTACAACACCTGGGTGTCTTTATTGATGAATAAGACACATGGCCAATACCTGGGTGTCTTTATTGATGAATAAGACACATGTACAACACCTGGGTGTCTTTATTGATGAATAAGACACATGTACAACACCTGGGTGTCTTTATTGATGAATAAGACACATGTACAACACCTGGGTGTCTTTATTGATGAATAAGACACATGTACAACACCTGGGTGACTTTATTGATGAATAAGACACATGCACAACACCTGGGTGACTTTATTGATGAATAAGACACATGTACAACACCTGGGTGTCTTTATTGATGAATAAGACACATGTACAACACCTGGGTGTCTTTATTGATAAATAAGACACATGTACAACACCTAGGTGTCTTTATTGATGAATAAGACACATATACAACACCTGCGTGACTTTATTGATGAATAAGACACATGTACAACACCTGGGTGTCTTTATTGATGAATAAGACGCATGTACAACACCTGGGTGTCTTTATTGATGAATAAGACACATGTACAACACCTGGGTGTCTTTATTGATGAATAAGACACATGTACAACACCTGGGTGTCTTTATTTATGAATAAGACGCATGTACAACACCTGGGTGTCTTTATTGATGAATAAGACACATGGCCAATACCTGGGTGTCTTTATTGATGAATAAGACACATGTACAACACCTGGTGTCTTTATTGATGAATAAGACACATGTACAACACCTGGGTGTCTTTATTGATGAATAAGACACATGTACAACACCTGG
Source organism: Cherax destructor (assembly GCA_009830355.1). Classification (NCBI taxonomy): domain Eukaryota; kingdom Metazoa; phylum Arthropoda; class Malacostraca; order Decapoda; family Parastacidae; genus Cherax; species Cherax destructor. The sequence goes on along the minus strand of WNWK01018795.1, from coordinate 9,364 downwards.
GTGTCTTTACTCTATAGACGTTTCGCCCACTAGTGGCTTTATTAGTCCAGTAGAGAGAATAATTACTGGAAAGGTAGATGTGTGAGGTAGTCAGTCCCTCAGTCTTGTTAGAAGGTAGTCAGTCCCTAAGTCTTGTTAGAAGGTAGTCAGTCCCTCAGTCTTGTTAGAAGGTAGTCAGTCCCTCAGTCTTGTTAGAAGGTAGTCAGTCCCCCAGTCTTGTTAGAAGGTAGTCAGTCCTCAGTCTTGTTAGAAGGTAGTCAGTCCCTCAGTCTTGTTAGAAGGTAGTCAGTCCCTCAGTCTTGTTAGAAGGTAGTCAGTCCCTCAGTCTTGTTAGAAGGTAGTCAGTCCCTCAGTCTTGTTAGAAGGTAGTCAGTCCCTCAGTCTTGTTAGAAGGTAGTCAGTCCCTCAGTTTTGTTGAAGGTAGTCAGTCCTCTCAGTCTTGTTAGAAGGTGGTCAGTCCTCAGTCTTGTTAGAAGGTAGTCAGTCCTTCAGTCTTGTTAGAGAAGGTAGTCAGTCCTCAGTCTTGTTAGAAGGTAGTCAGTCCCTCAGTCTTGTTAGAAGGTAGTCAGTCCCTCAGTCTTGCTAGAAGGTAGTCAGTCCCTTAGTCTTGTTAGAAGGTGGTCAGTCCCTCAGTCTTGTTAGAAGGTAGTCAGTCCCTCAGTCTTGTTAGAAGGTAGTCAGTCCCTCAGTCTTGTTAGAAGGTGGTCAGTCCCTCAGTCTTGTTAGAAGGTAGTCAGTCCCTCAGTCTTGTTAGAAGGTAGTCAGTCCCTCAGTCTTGTTAGAAGGTAGTCAGTCCCTCAGTCTTGTTAGAAGGTAGTCAGTCCCTCAGTCTTGTTAGAAGGTAGTCAGTCCCTCAGTCTTGTTAGAAGGTAGTCAGTCCCTCAGTCTTGTTAGAAGGTAGTCAGTCCCTCAGTCTTGTTAGAGAAGTTGGTCAGTCCCTCAGTCTTGTTAGAAGGTAGTCAGTCCCTCAGTCTTGTTAGAAGGTAGTCAGTCCCTCAGTCTTGTTAGAAGGTAGTCAGTCCCTCAGTCTTGTTAGAAGGTAGTCAGTCCCTCAGTCTTGTTAGAAGGTAGTCAGTCCCTCAGTCTTGTTAGAAGGTAGTCAGTCACTCAGTCTTGTTAGAAGGTAGTCAGTCCCTCAGTCTTGTTAGAAGGTGGTCAGTCCCTCAGTCTTGTTAGAAGGTAGTCAGTCCCTCAGTCTTGTTAGAGAAGGTAGTCAGTCCCTCAGTCTTGTTAGAAGGTAGTCAGTCCCTCAGTCTTGTTAGAAGGTAGTCAGTCCCTCAGTCTTGTTAGAAGGTAGTCAGTCCCTCAGTCTTGTTAGAAGGTAGTCAGTCCCTCAGTCTTGTTAGAAGGTAGTCAGTCCCTCAGTCTTGTTAGAAGGTGGTCAGTCCCTCAGTCTTGTTAGAAGGTGGTCAGTCCCTCAGTCTTGTTAGAAGGTAGTCAGTCCCTCAGTCTTGTTAGAAGGTAGTCAGTCCCTCAGTCTTGTTAGAAGGTAGTCAGTCCCTCAGTCTTGTTAGAAGGTAGTCAGTCCCTCAGTCTTGTTAGAAGGTAGTCAGTCCCTCAGTCTTGTTAGAAGGTGAGTCAGTCCTTCAGTCTTGTTAGAAGGTAGTCAGTCCCTCAGTCTTGTTAGAAGGTAGTCAGTCCCTCAGTCTTTTTGAAGGTAGTCAGTCCCTCAGTCTTGTTAGAGAAGGTAGTCAGTCCCTCAGTCTTGTTAGAGAAGGTGGTCAGTCCTTCAGTCTTGTTAGAAGGTAGTCAGTCCCTCAGTCTTGTTAAAGAAGGTAGTCAGTCCCTCAGTCTTGTTAGAAGGTAGTCAGTCCCTCAGTCTTGTTAGAAGGTAGTCAGTCCCTCAGTCTTGTTAGAAGGTAGTCAGTCCTCAGTCTTGTTAGAAGGTAGTCAGTCCCTCAGTCTTGTTAGAAGGTAGTCAGTCCCTCAGTCTTGTTTGAAGGTAGTCAGTCCCTCAGTCTTGTTAGAAGGTAGTCAGTCCCTCAGTCTTGTTAGAAGGTAGTCAGTCCCTCAGTCTTGTTAGAGAAGGTGGTCAGTCCCTCAGTCTTGTTAGAGAAGGTGGTCAGTCCCTCAGTCTTGTTAGAGAAGGTGGTCAGTCCCTCAGTCTTGTTAGAGAGGTAGTCAGTCCCTCAGTCTTGTTAGAAGGTGGTCAGTCCCTCAGTCTTGTTAGAAGGTGGTCAGTCCCTCAGTCTTGTTAGAAGGTGGTCAGTCCCTCAGTCTTGTTAGAAGGTGGTCAGTCCCTCAGTCTTGTTAGAAGGTGGTCAGTCCCTCAGTCTTGTTAGAGAAGGTAGTCAGTCCCTCAGTCTTGTTAGAAGGTAGTCAGTCCCTCAGTCTTGTTAGAAGGTAGTCAGTCCCTCAGTCTTGTTAGAAGGTGGTCAGTCCCTCAGTCTTGTTAGAAGGTGGTCATTCCCTCAGTCTTGTTAGAAGGTGGTCAGTCCCAGGGTGGAAAGTGTTAGTGGTACCTGGGATAATCCTCCCCATGGTTAGGTCCCAGACCAGGTCTCCCAGCGTGGAAATATTAAAGGCTTAATAATAATAATAATAATAATAATAATAATAATAATAATAATAATAGTTTATTTCTAGCAGTACATGATACAACTTATATAGACCATAGCTGACACCTATGACATACTACTATATAGAAAGTTCCTTGTTATGCAGAGCATTTCCTGCAAATTAGGTCAATTTTGTCCCCAGGATGCCACCCACACCAGTCACCTAACACCAAGGTACCTACTTACTGCTACGTGAACATGGACATCAGGTGTCTTAAGGCAACACATCCTAATGTTTCCACCCGTACCGGGGATCGAACCACGGACCTCAGTGTGAGGTGAGTGCGCTACCAACCTAGCTGCGGGACCTATTTATAAAGCATATGTATAGTGAGTGTAAGAAGGTGTTGTAAGTTGTAGCTGTCATCTCAGGTGTTCACCATCATGTGTTTTGAAGATTCCTACCAGGTGTTGTTTCTTGGTATGTGTGAGGGGGGAGGAAATACCTGGCTTTCTTGACACTCCCTCGTGATCCCTGGTTTTCTGGCACCTCCCCTGTGATGCCTGCCTTCCCTGGCACCTCCCCTGTGCCTGGCTTCCTGGCACCTCCTCTCAGGGTGGAATAATAGTCGCAAATAGACTAGCCTCTGCTGTTGCGTCACCTTCCAAGATCAGCTGCTACAGCTGGGACCATAACAACACTGACTTGTTGCGTCACCTTCCAAGATCAGCTGCTACAGCTGGGACCATAACAACACTGACTTGTTGCGTCACCTTCCAAGATCAGCTGCTACAGCTGGGACCATAACAATACTGACTTGTTGCGTCACCTTCCAAGATCAGCTGCTACAGCTGGGACCATAACAATACTGACTTGTTGCGTCATCTTCCAAGATCAGCTGCTACAGCTGGGACCATAACAATACTGACTTGTTGCGTCACCTTCCAAGATCAGCTGCTACAGCTGGGACCATAACAATACTGACTTGTTGCGTCACCTTCCAAGATCAGCTGCTACAGCTGGGACCATAACAATACTGACTTGTTGCGTCACCTTCCAAGATCAGCTGCTACAGCTGGGACCATAACAACACTGACTTGTTGAGTCATCTTCCAAGATCAGCTGCTACAGCTGGGACCATAACAACACTGACTTGTTGCGTCACCTTCCAAGATCAGCTGCTACAGCTGGGACCATAACAACACTGACTTGTTGCGTCACCTTCCAAGATCAGCTGCTACAGCTGGGACCATAACAATACTGACTTGTTGCGTCACCTTCCAAGATCAGCTGCTACAGCTGGGACCATAACAATACTGACTTGTTGCGTCACCTTCCAAGATCAGCTGCTACAGCTGGGACCATAACAATACTGACTTGTTGCGTCACCTTCCAAGATCAGCTGCTACAGCTGGGACCATAACAACACTGACTTGTTGCGTCACCTTCCAAGATCAGCTGCTACAGCTGGGACCATAACAACACTGACTTGCCTCCTCCTCCTCTTCCTCCTCCTTCTCCTCTGCTGGTAGATGGTTGGTATCTGCTGGTAGATGGTTGGTATCTGCTGGTAGATGGTTGGTATCTGCTGGTAGATGGTTGGTATCTGCTGGTAGATGGTTGGTATCTGCTGGTAGATGGTTGGAATCTGCTGGTAGCTGGTTGGTATCTGCTGGTAGATGGTTGGTATCTGCTGGTAGCTGGTTGATATCTGCTGGTAGCTGGTTGGTATCTGCTGGTAGCTGGTTGGTATCTGCTGGTAGATGGTTGGTATCTGCTGGTAGATGGTTGGTATCTGCTGGTAGATGGTTGGTATCTGCTGGTAGCTGGTTGATATCTGCTGGTAGATGGTTGGTATCTGCTGGTAGCTGGTTGGTATCTGCTGGTAGCTGGTTGGTATCTGCTGGTAGATGGTTGGTATCTGCTGGTAGATGGTTGGTATCTGCTGGTAGATGGTTGGTATCTGCTGGTAGCTGGTTGATATCTGCTGGTAGATGGTTGGTATCTGCTGGTAGCTGGTTGGTATCTGCTGGTAGATGGTTGGTATCTGCTGGTAGATGGTTGGTATCTGCTGGTAGATGGTTGGTATCTGCTGGTAGTGGTGCTGTACTCACCTATTTGTGGTTACTGGTGGTCGAATCTCGGTTCTTGTAGGAAGTCAGGAAGGTTAGAGAAAGTTACCACTGTCTATCACACACCACCACTGTCTATCACACACCACCACTGTCTATCACACACCACCACTGTCTATCACACACCACCACTGTCTATCACATTGGTCAATGTGATATATTGATAGATAAATGACAGGTTAGATGGATTGATAGATAAATGGATAGATGGATTGATAGATTATTGTATTGGTGCATGGATAGATGGATTAATAGATAAGTAGATGGATTGATGGAGACATCAATAGATAAGTGGTGGGCAATGTGGTTGACTCTCTCTCACACCTATATATATATGTCGTGCCGATTAGGTAAAACTGGTCAATTAGCAAGAACTCATCTAAAATTAAGTCCTTTCTAAAAATTTCTCTTATACGTTTAAAGATATATTTTTTTTCATTTATGTTAAGGTAAAAAAAATAATTTTGTACCAAGAGAAACTTTGAAAACCTACCTAACCTTATTACAACAAGCGCAATTTAATTTAGCCTAACCCAACTAAATATATTTTAGATTCGTTAACATTAATTTAATAATAAACAAACACAATGAAATATATTTTTTTCTTTAGGTTCAGAATTATTTTTGCGAAATTATTGCATACACAAATTTTCGCTTGTCTTTTATGGCAAGAAGAGCGTTGCTATTTAAGCCAAAATCGCAAGTTTTACCTAATCGGCACGACATATATATATATATATATATATATATATATATATATATATATATATATATATATATATATATATATATATATATATATATCGTCTGTGTTTGCTGGTAGACAGTGTTGTCAGGAAGATGATGGAGTGAAGGTGATAAGGTCCAGCTGCTGACGTATGGAACACTGTATACAAAACTCAAGAGGGTCACCAAATAGAACGAAAGGAACATGTGAAAGACCTGGGAATAATCATGTCAGCTGACTTTTCTTTCAAAGAATATTAAGACAAAGATCAGGACAGCCAGGAAGATGACGGGGTGGATATTGAGAACTTTCAACACAAGGGAAATAATGCCGATGGTGACACTATTCATATCACTTGTGCTCTCTGGCTTGGAGTACTGTTCAGTGTTGACGGCCCCGTCCAGGGCAGGAGAGATATCACAGCTGCAACAAATACACAGATCATTTACTGCTCACACACAGCCAGTAAAGCATTTAAATTACTGGGAACACCTTAAAGTCTTGAACATGTACTCACAGGAGTGGATGAGAGAGAGATACATGATATTATATACCTGGAAAGTACTTGAGGGCCTGGTCCCAAATCTGCACATTGCCATAACAACATACTGGAGTGAGAGATATGGGAGGAAGTGTAAAATAAACCCAGTGAGGAGCAGGGGTGCGGTGGGGACAATAAGAAAACACTGTATCAACATCCGTGACCCCAGACTATTCAACATATTACCAGAAGATGTCAGAAACACTGCTGGAACAAGTGTACAAGTCTTCAAGAGGAAACTGGACAAGTATCTTCACCAGGTGCCAGATCAACCAGGCTGTGATGATGAATATGTGGGGCTGCGGGCCTCTAGCAGAAACAACCTGGTTGACCAGGCTAGCACCAGACGAGCCTGGCCTATGACCGTGCACCGAGAGTAGAAAGACTCGAAACTCATCAAAGGTGTGGTGTCAGGAAGTTGACAATGGTGTCAGGAAGGTGTTAATGGTGTCAGGAAGTTGACAATAGTGTCAGGAAGGTGTTAATGGTGTCAGGAAGTTGACAATGGTGTCAGGAAGTTGACAATGGTGTCAGGAAGGTGTTAATGGTGTCAGGACGTTGACAATAGTGTCAGGAAGGTGTTAATGGTGTCAGGAAGTTGACAATGGTGTCAGGAAGGTGACAAAGGTGTCAGGAAGGTGACAATGTTGTCAGGAAGGTGACAATGGTGTCAGGAAGGTGACAAAGGTGTCAGGAAGGTGACAATGGTGTCAGGAAGGTGACAATGGTGTCAAGAAGGTGACAATGGTGTCAGGAAGGTGACAATGGTGTCAGGAAGGTGACAATGGTGACAGGAAGGTGACAATGGTGTCAGGAAGGTGACAATTGTGTCAGGAAGGTGACAATGGTGCAGAAAGTGACAATGGTGCAGGAAGGTGACAATGGTGTCAGGAAGGTGACAATGGTGTCGGGGGAAGGTGACAATGGTGTCGGGAAGGTGACAATGGTGCGGGGAAGGTGACAATGGTGCAGGAAGGTGCAATGGTGCGGAAGGTGACAATGGTGCAGGAAGGTGACAATTGTGTCAGGGAAGGTGACAATGGTGACGGGAAGGTGACAATGGTGTCAGGAAGGTGCAATGGTGTCAGGAAGGTGACAATGGTGACAGAAGGTGACAATGGTGTCAGGAAGGTGACAATGGTGTCAGGAAGGTGACAAGGTCAGGAAGGTGACAATGGTGTCAGGAAGGTGAAAATGGTGTCAGGAAGGTGACAATGGTGTCGGAAGGTGACAATGGTGTAAGGAAGGTGACAATGGTGTCAGGAAGGTGACAAGGTGTCAGAAGGTGAAAATGGTGTCAGGAAGGTGACAATGGTGTCAGGAAGGTGACAATGGTGTCAGGAAGGTGACAATGGTGTCAGGAAGGTGACAATGGTGTCAGGAAGGTGACAATGGTGTCAGGAAGGTGACAATGGTGTCAGGAAGGTGACAATGGTGTAAGGAAGGTGACAATGGTGTCAGGAAGGTGACAATGGTGTCAGGAAGGTGACAATGGTGTCAGTGTCAACAGGAAGGATCCAGGAATGACATCTCTCACAACTTAAAGATAAACGTGTCAATAATATCCGCTTTAATATATCCCCCTCTTTCCTTTTCCCTCTTCCTCCCTCCTCGTCTTTTCCTCCCTCGTGTTCCTTCCTCCCCTCCTTTTCCTCTTTCCCTGTTTCCTCTTTCCCCCTTCCCGTGTTCCTCTTTCCCCCTTTCCTCTTTCCCCTTCCTCTGTTCCCCCGTTCCTCCCGGTTCCTCTCCTCCTCCTCGTGCCTCTTTCCTCCTCTTTCCTCGTTTCCTCGTTTCCTCTTTTCCCTTTCCCCCTTCCTCCTCGTGTCCTCTTTCCTCCTCGTTTCCCTGTTCCTCCTCGTGTTCCTCCTCGTCCTCCTCCCTCGTGTTCCTCCTCGTGTTCCTCCTCCTGTTTCCTCGTGTTCCTCCGTGTTCCCCCTGTTCCCCTCGTTTTCCCTCTTCCTCCTCCCGTTTCCTCTGTTTCCCCGTCCTCCTCCCCGTGTTCCCGTTCCTCCTCTTTCCTCCTCGTGTTCCTCTTTCCTCCTCGTGTTCCTCGTCCTCCTCCTCGTGTTCCTCCTCGTGTTCCTCCCGTGTTCCTCTGCCTCCCCCTCCCTCTGTTCCTCGTCCTCCTCGTGTTCCTCGTCCTCCTCCTCGTGTTCCTCTTCCTCCTCGTTTCCTCCCTCTTTCCTCCTCGTGTTCCTCGTCCCCTCCCGTTCCCTCCTCTTTTCCTCCTCGTGTTCCTCTCTTCCTCCCGTGTTCCCTCCCCTCCTCGTGTTCCTCCTCTTTCCTCGTCCTCCTCCTCGTTTCCTCTCTCCTCCCCGTGTTCCTCCTCGTGTTCCTCGTCCTCCTCTTTCCTCCTTTTTCTGTTCCTCCTCGTCCCCTCGTGTTCCTCCTCGTGTTCCCCCCTCGTGTTCCCCCTCGTGTTCCTCCTCGTTCCTCTTTTCCTCCTCGTGTTCCTCTGTCCTCCTCGTTCCTCCTCGTGTTCCTCCTCGTTCCTCGGTTCCTCCTCGTGTTCCTCGTCCTCCTCGTGTTCCTCCTGTTCCTCCTCTTTTCCTCCTCGTGTTCCCCTCGTCCTCTCCTCGTGTTCCTCCTCTTTGTTCCTCCTCTTTCCTCGTGTTCCTCCTCGTGTTCCTCGTCCTCCTCGTGTTCCTCGTCGTGTTCCTCTTTTCCTCCTCGTTTCCTCGTCTCCTCTCGTTTCCTCCTCGTGTTCCTCGTCCTCCTCGTGTTCCTCCTCGTTTCCTCGTTCCTCCTCGTGTTCCTCGTCCTCCCCTCGTTTCCTCCCTCTTCCTCCTCGTGTTCCTCCTCGTTCCTCCTCTCTCCTCGTCCTCCTCCCTCGTGTTCCTCCTCGTGTTCCCCCCGTCCTCCCCCCGTGTTCCTCCTCCCCCTTTTTCCTCGTCCTCCTCCTCGTGTTCCTCCTTGTGTTCCTCGTCCTCCCCCTCGTTCCTCCCTCTTCCTCGTCCTCCTCGTGTTCCTCCTCTCCTCCTCCTCGTTTTCCCCCCTCGTTCCTCCTCGTCCTCCTCCCCCCGTTTCCTCGTCCTCCTCCTCGTGTTCCTCCCCTCGTGTTCCCCCCGTGTTCCTCGTCCCTCCTCCTCGTTTCCTCGTCCTCCCTCCTCGTGTTCCTCGTCCCCCTCCCCCCGTGTTCCTCTTCCCTCGTGTTCCTCGTCCTGTGTTCCTCGTTCTCTTTTCCTCGTCCTCGTGTTCCTCGTCCTCGTGTTCCTCCTCGCCTCGTTTTCCCCCCTTTCCCCTTTCCTCGTTTCCTTCCCCTCGTGTTCCCCTTTTCCCCCTCTTTCCTCTTTTCCCCCCTTGTTCCTCTGTTCCTCCAGCGTCTTAGCTGGTACGTAAAACAGAGGGCTTATTAAATGCGGGTAAACGGAAAAAGGGTTGTTTTGTTGTGACTGTTGGGTAATGATGCTGTTAGTGGTGCTGTTGTTTGTACTGCTGTTCGGTGGTGCTTTTTTTTGTACTGCT
>WNWK01018794.1:0-39126 GCA_009830355.1 Cherax destructor | reverse complement strand
AAAAAACTTCATGTGACAAGATTTGGGAATACCCCAAGGGGGAGAAGGGAATAACCAAAAAGGCGGGTATCCCCTAGCGTTTCCCAGTACAGGAATCTTAGTTAAGAAAGGCCTCTGGGTGCAAAGCCCCACATGATCGAGTTTAATTTTTTTGGGGAGGGAAATAACAGTGAGAAAGATGTAGAAGTCAAATAGAAAAATCAAACAAATAATTGCTGCAAAAGGGGTTTTGAAAAAGCAAAAAATAGTTTTTAAACAGGGGAACAAATCATATTTTTTTTTATTTGGTCTAAAAATGAGTTTTCCAGTGATTTATAAAGTTTTTAAAAATATACACTGTGTTTTTGGATTTTGCCTTTAAGTTAGATAAAAAATAAATTGTGCCAAATTTTGGATCACAAAATTTTCCCTTTTTTTCTACAAAACTGGAAGATGAAATGCTGTAGTTGACATCGATAAAGATAAAGACTATATAATTTTTAAACTCTTTTTTTTTGGAAAATGTCGTGATTCTAAAAAAAAATTTGTTAAATTTTTTTTTTTTGGGGGAAAAAAAATAATAAAAACAAAGCTGAAAAGATATCAAACCTGCCAGGGTGTTTGAGAATCATCTTTCTCAATAATGGGGCAAAAATCATACAACCTTTTAAACTTTTCCCCAAAAAAAGGAACACAATGTCAATAACTTATTTCGGTTATTCAAATTTTTTTTTAAAAACTCTAGGGATAGGGGGCCCCAAATTTCCCGGTGTTCCCCGTAACCTTGTTGAGACCCCAGGGCACTGAGGTGGCATGAGTCCCTGCACTTGAATGGGGCATCAGAGATGTTGCTAGTAGTGTATTTTAATGAAACAATCAAAAAATCATAATTTTGGAAAAAAAAAAAATAACCCCCAATTCCCAAACATAAATTATTTATACGAAGAAAAAAAATTCATTTAAGGAAATACATACTTAGAAAAGTAAAAACAAGATGATTACACCAAAATTTTGGGAAATTATCACTTTTTTTTTTTGGAAGAAAATTTTTTTTTATAATTTTCCTTTCCAATCCTCAAAAAAGGGTTGCCTTCTTACATTCTATCATCATGCATCAGGTCCATTTTGGGATATGGAAAAATAAAACCCCCATCTGGTCAACAATTAAAAAATAGAGAAAGTGATTGGTTTCCAAAAGACTAGTTTGGGGCCAAAGGAAATGTCTTAAAAGAGGAGGACTGGGGGGAAAAAATATAACAACGTACAAAAAGGGAGGAACTGAAAAAAAAACAAAGTTAAAGGGGGAAACGGAAAAAGGGCACGTGAAAATAAAACTCAGATGAGGTATAAGATGTTCGAAAATTTTTTTTGCTATAGGTTTTTACAAAAATAACATAAGTAGTGGCAAGTTGTAGACCGGTAAGATAAGGGGCTTGTCTTTATAAGATAAAGAGTGTTGACCTTTGGCAGTCAGCGGAGTTAGGGGGCGGAAAATAAAACAAAAACACATAGGCAGGGGCATGAATGCCCCGCAACCACAAATAGGTGGCACACACACACACACACAAAAAAAAAAATACTAAGGGGATGTCCTCGGGAGGGTTAAGGGGAAAACGACCTGACGAACTGGAGGAAGGAGAGATGGGGGGACATGATAACGACAAAAAATACAGAGGAATTGACAAGGGGAAGAGACAGAATGTTCCAGAGATGGGGGACCAAAAAGGGGAACTTGGAAGGGACTAATAAAAACCGGGGGTGTTAGGAAGTATTTTTCGTCACAATGGGGGGAAGGGAATAGTTTAGTAAGCATGTAGTCGGGCAGGTTCCCTTGCAAGAAAATTTGAAAAGCCATGGCGGGGAGGACCCCGTAGCGGCCATGTAGAGGGGTGGGAGCTGTCTCACCCCGCAACCACAACTAGGTAGAAAACTAGGTGAGAAACACACAAACACACGCACAGCCCACACACACACAACACACAAAAATAAAACACACACACAACAAAAACACATAAACACACACACACACACACACACACACACACACACTACACACACACTCACACACACACATACACACGTATGCACATACACACAATCACATACACACACACACACACACACACACACACTTCACAAACACACACAAACACACACACACACGCACGCATATACACACAATGATGTTAGGAAGTGGAACAATCTGGAGAGTGATGAAGTGGAGGCAGGATCCATACATAGCTTTAAGAAGAGGAATGATTACGCTCACGGAGCATGGAGAGAGTGGACCTAGTAGCGGCCATTGAAGAGGCGGAAGCAGGAGCTATGCCTAAACCCCTGCAACCATAATTAGATGAATACAATTATGTGAGTACACAAATACAGTTCTACAAAGGAAGCTGAAGGTATGGTATACCAACACAGTCGGGTAGGAGATGTGTGGATCAAGTGTTTACAATGAAGCATATATGTGAACAGTATTTAGATAAAGGTAGGGAAGTTTTCATTGCAATTATGGATTTAGAAAAGGCGTATGATAGAGTGGATAGGGAGCAATGTGGCAGATGTTGCAAGTTATGGAATAGGTAGAGTTACTACATGCTGTAAACAGTTTTTATGAGGATAGTGAGGCTCAGGTTAGGGTGTATAGTAGAGAGGGTATAAGTAGGTCTTAGACAGGGATGTGTAATGTCACCATGGTTGTTTAATATATTTATAGATGGGTTGTAAAAGAGGTAAATGCTAGTGTGTTAGGGAGAGGGTGGAACTAAATTATAAGTAATCAAATACGAAATGGGAGTTGACACAGTTACTTTTTGCTGATAATACTGTGCTTTTGGGAGATTCTAAAGAAAAGTTGCAAAGGTTAGTGGACGAGTTTGGGAGGGTGTGTAAAGGTACAAAGTTGAGAGTAAACAAAGATATGAGTATAACATTGGAGAGAGGGAGTATGGAAGAAGTAAATGTTTTCAGGTATTTGGGAGTTAACTTGTCAGGATGGGTTTATGAAGGATAAGGTTAACCATAGAACTGCCACCATCACTCACCCATTAATACTGCCACCATCACTCACCCATTAATAATGCCACCACCATTCATTGTCAGAAGGAATCAATCTGAACATAACGAAAAATATATGCATAATTGATTTTAAGAAATATTAAATAAATTTGAACTGACCTATGCTATACATAGAGACTAACTAAAAAAATCCACTAGATTAAATTCGGTTATGTGAGAGCTCCAAGCAATGTTTGGTCAAAAATAAAACATTTTATATCACTTAATAAAACGTATCTGTCTAAAAAGATTTTTTTGGAAAAGTACAATATATATATATATATATATATATATATATATATATATATATATATATATATATATATATATATGATGGGTCCACCTCTGGTACAAATTGTGGGACCTCATAGCCTCGGAGAAGTGGATAAAAAGGCTTCAAGGAAGAATATTTGGATTTCTTCCTGATGCCATTTGAATATTCCACTTCTCCTACCACCCATCTTTTATTTTTTTTTTTTTTTTCCAATAGGTATGTTTTATTACATAATATGGTACAAAATATTTGAGAGATACATTGTTGATATAAAGATGGCATATACAGTACACGAGGTGAGAGATACATGTCTAGTACATATTGTTACATCTTTGTCACTGATTATAATGCGAAAATCTCATCCAGCTCTTCCGAGCTGGTGCGTGCCCAGAATACAGCATGCATTACCCTCTGAACAGCAGCGCTGAGTCGCTGGAACAGAAAACTAGCCGCCCTGGGATCCCTAGTTACCCTGTTGAGTCTTTTGCCCAGCTCCTTGAGGAACTTAGATGCACTCTTTCCCATGAGCCAAGGGTCTCTGAGCCTATGGGAACAAACATATAATGATGGGCAAGTTCTCCATATTTTCTCGACTTCTGGGACTCCTGAAGGTGGCAGCAGCCCTCCTTCCTCCCTGGTGTACTGGAGATAGGTATCAGCCAAGGTAGATGCACATGTGTAGTCCCACACCACCTGCTTGCCGTCTGTCCAGGCTTGAAGGGTGATACCATCTGGACGCTTTTGGTTGCCATCAGATCTGCATAGTTGGGGTGGTTCCTACTGCTGGGCATCCGGCTGTGGAGGCTCCTCTTGATAATGTTATTAACCTCTTCATGTCTTGCAATCTTTCCCTCGGATTTACGACACACAAGACCATGGTACCCGAATCGGTCTGCTGCTTCACTGCCACAAATACACCTGTGTTCGGCGAGAATAGGGTCGAGGCGTGTGCCAAGGCTGGAGTTGGGAACAGCCAAAAGAAAGTCCCCTGCATGAGGAGCTCTCACTGCAAGTAGGCGGGCCTCTATCCTTCCCTGACACACTCTGAAGCATTGCTGAGGCTATATCTCTACTATTGGGCCATCCCAGTGCGACTGTTTGTAGTTGTTGGGGGGAGCAGGCCTGGTTTCAGAGCCTGTTAGGTTATCCCAGATCCTGGCTCCATCAACGAACTTTTGGTCATGGATTCCAATCGTGTCCCTAAGATGTTCAGGGAGAATTGCTGCTACAAGCCCTCTGGATGCAATGCATGAAGACAGGAAAGCAGGTAGAGCAATCTGAGATGACTTGCATGGACACCAATGCCTCCTAGTCTGACTGGGAGTGTAGCTTGGTCCCACTGCCCATCTTCTAGAGTAAGGTTAAGTACTTTAGTAAAGATCTGCCTCAGGATACTGTCATATTCGTGCAGTATAGGATTATCATATGAAGGAGCACATCTTAGGAAATATGTCAACCTGGGCAGACTCAAGCATTTTGTGAGGAGGTACAAGGCATCATGGGTGTCAAGATTGCCTATTCGTTGTTCCATTCTCTCAATTCTTCCAGTTTCTTCCTGAGAATTGTGTCAATGGCATCTCTTCCCAGAGGTGCTCCAAGCAAGACACTATTAGTAGGGGCAATGACTGTTGCTCCTGGTAGTTTTGATAGCACTGCATCTATCACTTGTTGATTGACTGATATGATTTCACATTTGGATGGATTCAGGATGAGACCCATTTCCTGTCCCTGTGTCATCACCTGTGTAAGATCATCTACAAGGCACTCCTTTGTACCTGCTAGTGTGCCATCATCCAGGAACCAGATGTTTAGCTCACTGGTCAGTCTTACTGTGATTTCCTAACTGCTATACAGAAGAGAAATGGTGCGAGAGGGTCCCCTTGCTGGACACCCTCTGATGATGTGATTTCATGCTCTCCAAACAGGAGCATTGATTCCTTGCTATATCCAGCTGAAACAAAAGGGAAGAGACCTGGAAAATGTTCTTGTACAGCTGCTAATACTACGTCCCTTTTCAGGAGATTAAATGCATTCTTGAAATCTAATTTAACCACTGCATTGTCCTCAGGCAGGTTGTCGATATATGCCCTTGTTGCATGAACCGCTGCTTCACTTCCTTGAGAGACCCCAAAGCCAAGCTGGTTTGGTTGAAGCATGATGGCTGCCTCTGCGCGAATACTTCTGACAGCAGCTTTAGAAACGAGGCGGCGAAACGTGTTGCCCACTGCGATTGGCCTAATTCCTCCATCCTTCTTTTTAAGGGCACAAAGTGATGCTCCAAAAAGAAAGGTTTAATCTCGTCAGGAATCAGACCAGCCAAGGAATTGTTGACGAACCTTGTGATCTCTGACAGCAGTGTCTCTGCAATCTCCCTGATAACTGGATTAACCATTTCCTTTAAATGTTGTGGCCTTATTCCAGTGTAACCCCAGCAGAGCCGGAAGGAATGACATTATTGCTTTGTAAATGTCCGAGTCTTGCACAATCAGTGGTTCCACAGTGGGGACAGAGGTGTTGGAACTGTTGGTACCCCTGGTTTCCTGGCAGGGTGCTTTCCTCTAAGTGCTTCAGCAGTGTCAGCATCTCTGGGGGCAACTGTATCTTCACTGGTGATAATTCTGATTGCTCCCACTGTGTTGCCCTTATATATATATATATATATATATATATATATATATATATATATATATATATATATATATATATATATTGTACTTTTATAAATGTAGACAACGATTTATATATATATATATGGACCGTGCCTTTTGTAACAGAGACAGGAAGGTCAGACAGAGGGTGTGCCTCCCAGGAGCTGGTATTGGTGACATAGTCAGCAGGTTGGATAATATTATGTCAGGTAATGGGAACAAGCCTATTATCTGTCTTAGTGCTGGTGGTAATGACATTGGGAAGGGCAGAAGACAGGAGCTACTAGATAAGTATAGGTCAGCCATAGAAGTCGTTAGGTCTAAGGAGGTATCCCAATCATATGTAGCATTTTGCCTAGAAGGAGTGGGCAATGAATGGATGTCTAGGGCAATTGGTATAAATTGCTGGCTAGACAGGTACTGCAAGGAACTTGCAATTCCATTCATTGATAACTGGGACAAATTCTATGGCAAACGTGATATGTATGCAAGGGATGGGGTTCATCTCTCTGGGGCTGGAGTGGTTGCATTAGCCAATTCGATTGAGGGGTCATTGGAGACTTGTCTAGGACTTTAAACTGATAGATTATAGAGGTATGGGTGTTTGTGGGAAATAATCAGGCTGTGGTATTAGGCCTGGAAACAGCAGATATTTCCAGGATACCCCAGGGTTATGTTTAAAAGATAAGATTCAAAATAAAGTTGTTTGTAAATGCAAAACAATTGATCAACAAACAAAGAGAGATAGTAGAGGGCAACGAGTGACTAGCTCCCTTGAGGTTTACTATACAAATAGTAGGAGTCTAAGAAATAAGATAGATGAGCTAAGATTACTTGCAAGTGCAGGTAATATAGATATTATTGCTATAACAGAGACCTGGTTCAACCTGAAAGATAGAGAAATGCCTTCCGAGTGCAACATTCAGGGTTACAAACTATTCCACACTGATAGGGTCAACAGGAAGGGTGGTGGAGTGGCGATGTATGTCAGAGATAATTTAAATTGTTGTGTTAGACAAGATATAAGATTAGAAACAGCTGACACAGAATCTGTTTGGCTACAGTTTCTCGAGGGTCGAAAATTAATTTTGGGTGTGATTTACAGACCCCCCAAACCTGATAGGAGCGCAGTAAGCTGCTATGGGACGAAATTCATAAGGCGTCTAGATATGAAAATGTTGTGTTAATGGGAGATTTTAACTTTAGACACATTGATTGGAACAATGTGACAGGTAATCTTGAGTCTAGTGACTTTCTTGATACGGTTCAGGATTGTTTTTTAAAACAGTTTGTGACAGAACCAACTAGAGGTAGCAACTTGCTTGATTTGGTTCTTGCTAACAAAGAATCACTAATTAATAATCTTGAGGTTAATGAAGAGCTTGGGAAAGCGATCACAAATCACTTAGTTTTAATATATCATGGAATTACCCAGGTAACTGCAATCAAGTCTCAGTTCCAGACTTTCGTGTAGCCGACTTCATGGGGCTGAGAAATTACCTAGGTGGGCTAAATTGGGATGACCTGACTATGGGTCAGGTAGGTGGTTTTGGTTGCCAATATGACGTTTTTCAGAGCATAGTTCTAGCTGCCCAGACAACTTTTGTTCCAAGTAGGGAAATTAGATCTAACAAAAATGATCCTAAATGGATGAACAATAGATTAAAACATCTCATTGGTCAAAAGAGAGGCATATATAGGCGTATCAAAGAGGGGATGGACAGATAAGAAATCAATATTTTCAATTAAAGAGAGAAATAAAAAAAGGAATAAGAAAAGCAAAAAGGGATTATGAGGCTAAGGTCGCAAGGGATTCGAAGACTAACCCAAAAGGGTTCTTTCAGGTATACAGAAGTAAGATTAGGGACAAGATAGGCCCACTTAAGAGTAACTCAGGACAGATCACGGACAGTGATAAGGATATGTGTGAAATTTTCAATACTTACTTCCTCTCAGTTTTTACTCAGGAAGATACTAGCAGAATTCCAGAAATAATAAATTATGTAGAACTGGAAGATAACAGACTATGCTCGATTGGGGTAACTAGTGACATGGTCCTCAGACAAATAGAGAAATTAAAACCTAACAAATCCCCAGGCCCTGATGAACTGTTTGCAAGAGTTTTAAAGGAATGTAAAGAGGAACTTAGCAAACCTTTGGCAAATCTTTTCAATATATCACTACAAACTGGCATAGTGCCAGACAAGTGGAAAAGGGCAAATGTAATACCTATTTACAAGGCAGGTGACAGGTCCTTAGCTTCGAACTATAGACCAATAAGCCTTACCTCCATAGTTGGTAAATTTATGGAATCAATAATTGCCGAGGCAATTCGTAGCCATCTTGTAAAGCATAAATTGATTAATGAATCTCAACACGGTTTTACAAAGGGGCGTTCATGTCTTACGAATTTACTAACTTTTTTCACTAAGGTGTTTGAGGAAGTAGATCATGGTAATGAATATGATATTGTGTATATGGACTTCAGTAAGGCTTTCGATAAAGTTCCACATCAGAGGCTACTGAGGAAACTTAAGGCACACGGAATAGGAGGAGAAATTTTTCCTGGGTAGAGGCATGGTTGACTAATAGGCGGCAGAGAGTTTGCATAAATGGAGAGAAATCAGAATGGGGCGTGTCTCAAGCGGTGTTCCACAGGGGTCAGTTTTGGGGCCCTGTTGTTTACAATTTACATAAACGACATAGATGAGGAATAAATAGTAGCATAAGTAAATTTGCTGATGACACCAAAATAGGCCGTCCAATTCATTCAAACGAGGACATTAGAGCACTCCAGGATGATTTGAATAGACTGATGCAGTGGTCGGAGAAGTGGCAGATGCAGTTTAATGTAAACAAATGCAAAGTTCTAAATGTTGGGCAGGACAATAACCATGCCACATATAAGCTGAATAATATAGATCTTATTACTTGTAATTGCGAGAAGGATTTAGGAGTTCTGGTTAGTAGTAATCTGAAGCCTAGACAACAGTGCATAAGTGTTCGCAATAAAGCTAACAGAATCCTTGGCTTCATATCAAGAAGTATAAATAACAGAAGTCCTCAGGTTGTTCTTCAACTCTATATATCTTTGGTTAGGCCTCATTTAGATTATGCTGCACAGTTCTGGTCACCGTATTACAGAATGGATATAAATGCACTGGAAAACGTACAGAGGAGGATGACAAAGTTGATCCCATGTATCAGAAATCTTCCCTATGAGGATAGACTGAGGGCCCTGAATCTGCACTCTCTAGAAAGGCGTAGAATTAGGGGTATATGATTGAGGTGTACAAATGGAAAACAGGAATAAACAAAGGGGATGTAAATAGCGTGCTGAAAATATCCAACCAAGACAGGACTCGCAGCAATGGTTTCAAGTTGGAAAAGTTCAGATTCAGGAAGGATATAGGAAAGCACTGGTTTGGTAATAAAGTTGTGGATGAGTGGAACAAACTCCCGAGTACCGTCATAGATGCTAAGACGTTGTGTAGTTTTAAAAATAGGTTAGATAAATACATGAGTGGGTGTGGATGGGTGTGAGCTTGTACTAGGTCAGATGCAGTGCTCCTTCCTTAAGTGAATGTAACCTGACCTGTACTAATTCCTTAAGTGGAAGTGACCTGACCAGGTGGTCGGCTGGACAATTATATGAGTGGGTGCGGTTGGGTGTGAATTGGTCCTGACTAGGTTGTGCTACTAGGTCAGATGCAGTGCTCCTTCCTTAAGTGAATGTAACCTGACCTGGCTGGGTCGGGGCATTGGCTTAAGCCGTTGGAGATTTGGACCTGCCTCGCATGGGCCAGTAGGCCTGCTGCAGTGTTCCTTCTTTCTTATGTTCTTATGTTCTTATATATATATATATATATATATAATATATATATATATATATATATATATATATATATATATATATATTGTATATATATATATATATATATATATATATATATATATATATATATATATATATATATATATATATATATATATTTTATAATATATATATATATATATATATATATATATATATATATATATATATATATATATATATATATATATATATATATATATATATATATATATTGTACTTTTCAAAAAAATCTTTTTAGACAGATACGTTTTTATTAAGTGATATAAAATGTTTTATTTTTGACCAAACATTGCTTGGATCTCTCACATAACCGAATTTAATCTAGTGGATTTTTTTTAGTTAGTCTC
Source organism: Cherax destructor (assembly GCA_009830355.1). Classification (NCBI taxonomy): domain Eukaryota; kingdom Metazoa; phylum Arthropoda; class Malacostraca; order Decapoda; family Parastacidae; genus Cherax; species Cherax destructor. The sequence goes on along the minus strand of WNWK01018794.1, from coordinate 28,941 downwards.
CTATGTATAGCATAGGTCAGTTCAAATTTATTTAATATTTCTTAAAATCAATTATGCATATATTTTTCGTTATGTTCAGATTGATTCCTTCTGACAATGAATGGTGGTGGCATTATTAATGGGTGAGTGATGGTGGCAGTATTAATGGGTGAGTGATGGTGGCAGTATTAATGGGTGAGTGATGGTGGCAGTATTAATGGGTGAGTAAAGGCCGGTCATAGTTTCCTCTCTACTTCTACTTCCTTACTCCACCCAGTGGAAGTTGGCAAGTGACGCTCCTAGCGAGTTAAATTTAAACCACTTGACTTCCTGCTCCCACCAAATCTGTAAATATAGGGTTCCACTCTTGTTTCTTGCTATATTCTACATGTTGGGTTTATGTTAATGTAACCGGACCTGGCTTAACCTATAATGATTACCATAATTTTTCTCAGTCCTCAGCAATTCTTTTAAAGGTCTCCTGCCTTATATGTGAGTGACTGCTTGTCCGGATTTTTAACTGTAATTTATTTTTTGTCTTTGAGCCTTTTTACTGGGCTTGGGTCATCCGACGCATGCGAGAGAAGACAGGAACCTTGACCTAAGCTCTAGATCTGTGGCTTCATCTACTTTCACCAACTATCTTCCGGACGCTGTCTCCGAGTATCTTATCACATTCAAGAGAATTACCATTATTTGTCTGAAACCTTCATCAACCTTCAGAGTACTGAAAGGTAGCGTTTTCAGTTACCCGTTGTCTACTAATGGGAAAACACCACATTCAACATCGTGCCTGAGCTCTCCGTCTCTGGCGTTGTTGGTTAAAGTTCTGTCTTTTCATAAGAATCATGTCCAGCTGTGACTACCTCCTCTTTTATGTGCTTCGTTGCCACCACCCTCAGTCCTACTAACAACGTGCGACTTTACATCCGCACATAGGAATACTATCTTTCCTGGTTCTGTATATATCTGTATATAAGAACATTAGCTATATTTTCACTTAATTATTTTATGTATTTTATTTTTTTGTTACGCGTCAGCTAGGAAATTTTCATGTTTAAGTGTTTTATATTTAAATAAATTATTTTTTGCATACTTTTTCTAAGATTCATTATTCTTACCTGTTATTAATTCTCATGTTTTCTTTTCGTAAGACGGCATGGTCTTTTCAAATACCCTCTGAGGGTCTAAAAGGGTGGCCATACCTTCACATATTGCAAAAACACATTTTCATTCAATATGTTGAGTCATTAAAAACCTGCTGTCCAAGGCCCTCACACACAAAACCTTTTCATAGGTTTTACAGCATGAGTCATAAAGCATTGTGAACGTACACCTAGTTGAGTTGCTAAATGTACTACTGATACAGAGGTCCTAAGAAAGTGTATGTTGAATTTATGGCAAAACGCTAACTAAAACTCATTTGTATGTATAAATAAATACTTAAAAAGTTTTGAAATGTAGATAACGATTTATTGGTTATTACATTACTCCTTCGTGTTCGAACTAGTTATTTGGTATCTTGTTAGTTTGATTTAAAGTTAGGTTACCCATTTATTTAGCCACTGAGGTGACATTAATGATGATGGTCACTAGTTTTGGCATCACTGTGCTAGACGAGACCTTCAGTGTTATGTACGAAACTATATCATCGTCAGTTTTAACTTCATGAAGCGTGGTTGCAAATGTAGTGACAATATTACATGTAGGAAAAAGCACACACCTGTCGATTTTGGTATTTTCCCTGAGGTTTCCAAAATACATTCTTTCCACTTGAAGTCTGCAATAAATGCTGTGGGAATTTCAGTCTAGCAAACCTGCCAAATATATAATAGCATTTCTCCTTTAGCTAACACTGGTCAACAACCAAGATGCTTCCGAGACCAGAGTAACAATTTCCAACTAAATTTAGCTCACTGAAAATGAATATAATTCATTCATTCAAGGACTCACAGGTAAGGACCCACTAGGGGCGAGGGGGAAGTGGGGACAGACGAAGAATAGCCGGTGAGAGGAAGAGCTGAAGTGGAAGAGAAAGAGTCAGGACTAAACCCAACCGTTTGTGGGGTAAACCCCTATTTACTATTGAATATAATAATAATAATAATAATAATAATAATAATAATAATAATAATAGTTTATTTGGACGTGATACAAATAATTACAATGGGTTATGAGATTACATGAGGTGTACATGCCAAAAGCCCCTAATATGCAGGTCATTTTGGGCAGATTTAAAATTAACTTAAAACTAAATGGTAAGAATTTTAGTAAATAGTTTACAATATGAGTATAGTTAAGTATTTAAGCTATGAAATTTGAACATAGTTTAGACATGACATTTTTTAAACATAGTTTTATACTTTTGTCTTCATTATAAAGTTAATTAAATTAGAATAAACAAATTAAATCAATAATTTGTGTTGCAATAACAAATTATATGGTCATTAGATGAGTTACAAGGAGCACAAGGGTACATAAGGATACATGAGGTATAAGTTTCAACATTTGTACTAGATTATATTTGATAAACTATTTTTCTTTGAGCAAGTAAGTAAGGGGTTTTGAGGCTAAATGGTAAGAATTATAGTAGACAGTTTACAATATAAGTATAGTTGAGTATTTAAGCTATGAAATTTGAACATAATTTGAACATGACATTTTTGAAACATAATAGTTTTATAATTTTGGATCATTTACAATTTTATATGTCTACATAATAGAATTATTAAATCAGATTAAACAAATTAAATCAATAATTTGTTAAAACATTTTTTTAGCTCTACTTTTCAATATAGAGCTACGTGTCACAACAGGTTGCAACAGGCTTGTGGCAGTGTGTTTCTTACCACACTCACAGTCTCACTGACCTTCATTATTGTTCCAGCAGTCATACAAGGTGGTTGTGCTGTGGTGACTTAAAAGTTGTTGCTCTTGTGATGGGCTTGCAGGGCGGATATACCAAGTACTGCTGCTTTCTATGTGAATGGGACTGGCCACCTCGTCAATTATTGGAGTCTGGGATGAACAATGTTCAACATCCACCTCTCATTGAACCAAACAAAATTTTGCTACCACCACTACACATAAAACTGGGGCTCATGAAGAACTTGTAAAAGCTATGGACAAATCCGGTCAGGGATTCAAGTATTTAACATCAAAATTCCCCTCACTGAGCGACGCTAAGATAAGAGAGGAAGTCTGCAATGGTCCTCAGATTCGAGAACGTCTTAAAGATGGTGACTTTGAATCAGACCTTCATGGGGAGGAGAAAGCTGCTTGGGAAGCATTCAAGTTAGTGGTGAAGGGATTTCTGGGAAACTGAAGGGAAGACAACTATTAAGAATTGGTGGAAAACCTCATCAAGGCTTACAAGAACATGGGATGTAACATATCACTTAAATTCCTCTTTTTTGGATTCACATTTAGACTTTTTTCCAGCGAACTGTGGGACAGTTAGTGACAAACATGGTGAAAGGTTTCACCAAGATATTTCAACCATGGAAAAATGGTACCAGGGCAAATGGGGCACAATAATGCTTGCAGACTATTGCTGGACATTGGCAAGAGATGATTCTTCAGTCAGCCCACTATAAGCGTCAAGCAAAACGGTGGAGAGTAGGTACGGATTAGAGTTTAAAACATACTGACACATATTGTACGTTATAATAAAATAATAAAATATTACGTCTCGTAACTTTAAACCTATAGCCAATAAACATTTTTTCAAGGTGATATTTGGATTCAGGACATGAAAATTCATTAGAAATAACTACTCTCATTTAAGAAGCATACTACTTTTCAAAAATTGTTGACCAGCATTGATTATAATCAATGCTGCAAACTCTGTAGGTTATGAGACAGAATCTAGTCAGTACATAGCACCTTTTTTTTAAGTAATAATTAAAAAAATTCAAGTTGTCATTCTTAATGGTAAGTTTTGTGCAGACATTGAATTTTAATGTGTTTCCAGTTTTTCCTTAATAGAACATCACAAAGTGAAGATATTGCTTTTATCCTGAAGGGTGAATTGTATATAGAGCTACTCGCTGTTGAATCCATATCTAAGGTCACAAAGTATGGAAAGTCACAGCGAGGTGAAGGTCATAGAAGTTGACTTGGAAAAACTTTCCCAAGATGCTCAATAGTAGAACCCATAGCCCTACCAAATTTCACTTTGAAGAATTAATTATCAAAGGGAAAAATATTAGATTGAACATGTAGATCAATGAGTAATGACGTCACGGCAAGGTAGAGGTGATGCTGTCAGATGTTATGGCTATGTGTTTTATTTCTATGGTGTGATCAATGGGCGCTCGTGCGGATAATTAAGCCTGAATACCTTCCATCCTCCCCCACATGCGCTGTATAATCCTACGGGTTTAGCGCTCCCCCATGATTATAATGACAAATCCTTGTTCCATTCCATTTACTAAAGATTCGTATTGAGTGATTGGCTTGACTTGCTGGGGTGTGTGTAGTAAATGGTGCCTGCTAGTTTAAAGGCGATGGGTCTCATGGGCTCAAATTTCATGGGTTTAAGGAAATCAATATATGATGAATGGGTTACATCAATATATGATGAATGGGTTACATCAATATATGATGAATGGGTTACATCAATATATGATGAATGGGTTACATCAATATATGATGAATGGGTTACATCAATATATGATGAATGGGTTACATCAATATATGATGAATGGGTTACATCAATATATGATGAATGGGTTACATCAATATATGATGAATGGGTTACATCAATATATGATGAATGGGTTACATCAATATATGATGAATGGGTTACATCAATATATGATGAATGGGTTACATCAATATATGATGAATGGGTTACATCAATATATGATGAATGGGTTACATCAATATATATGAATGGTTCATCAAATTTATTAATATTGATGAATGTTCACTCCTTAATGTTAAAGCAGGCAAACACTTTTTCTATAAATACAATTTATTATAAGCTAGTGTAACGATCACCAGTATGAATTCATAAGTCAACAACTGATTTGTGAATTATATTTAGATGAATTATATTCAAATAACATCTTGTAAATTATCAAGCTTAATTGAACTAAACTTGCTGCATTTTATAAAATGAAATATTTCCAACAAATGTATGATTTGTAATTTTCCTAAAGGAATATTTTATGCATAGAATTGCAGTTTTAGCGAACATTTTGAGGTGTGTGGGAGACGTACACATGGCACTTCAGGACAATATAATTCGGCTTTCTGTGGGCCACACAACTGAACTTCTCAAAGCTACGTTCATGTTTACTTATATCACGATTAGTCACAATGAAAACTAATGAATCCAGTAAAATGTGTGAATTTAATTATATTCTAATTTGGTTTCTAGTTTGTTATTTGTTCCCTTATTAATCTAGACAACAAGGCTTCAGTAACATAAAGGAGCTATTATGCAGGAAGTGCTTCTTAAAGGTTGAATCACAGATCCTGTCCTGTGCTGCTTCATTACAAGAATGTTTATGATTTCAGAAATGAAGGTTTCACGATATAATTCTATTATCATAACCAGTTTAGACCAATCTGTTACTGGCTGAGCTGCATTTTCTGATCGTCAACGATTTCAAATAATCTAATAAAAGTCAGTTAGCCTCATCATGTATGGTGGCGCCTATACCAGAAGCAACCAACAGAGTGTAATCATATTACCTAAGGGTAAATGCTCTCACTAGACCGGATAGTTATATTTTCCTTAGATTTGATATTATTGATATGGTGGTATATTAAAAGTATATATTATTGTTGGATCTGTTGAAAGAATACTATAAAGTTTCTTTGATAGATAGGAAAATGGAATTCTCTGCTTTCAGCATTGAAAAAAATGCGATCATATAATCATAACACTATGATGTTCAGGATGTGAAACTTACCATTGATATTTTATTGCCCTTTAATGCAGGTTACTAGTGGCACTAGCACATGTTGCATATGGTTGCTTTATATAAAGAGTTTTGCAAGTACTATTTAACGGTCAAAGTGGCAGGCAAACGTTATTTTCCTGGGCTATGTCTTGTGCCAAGGAGAGATGTCGCCAGTCACAGGAAAGACTGAGACGTTTCAGGACATCAAAGTCCTCACTACCAGAAAAGCTGTGAACCACATTTTATGCATAGTCGGGTTTTACTAAGGTTTTTGCCTAAATTCCTCTCGTATTTCTCTCGTATTACTCACTCGATATTACTCTCTCGTATTACTCACTCGATATTACTCTCTCGTATTACTCACCCGATAAGTCCAAGGAGTAAATTTGTTTGGGATAAACGATACCTGAGAGTTTTTGGTGAAAGCAGAAGAGAGGAATTTTAAAGGATCTTTCTTAGTATATGTGGCTGCTTGTTAGGTAGGGATTGAGCAGTTCTTCAAAGACCCGCAGTGTATGTTTTGCATTCTGTATGTTTTAGTTCCGCCAAGGTGAAGAAATATCATAAGCACTTCAGAACCAGAGAAGGAAGCGTTGAAGCCAAGTAGGGGAATTCCTTATTTAGGAACTCAGCACTTAGAATGAAGCCAATAATGTCTCTTTTCTTAAATTCGTAATATGGTAATTTCTGTTCGTAGGTTTCTTGAATATTTTGTAAAAGAATCCGTTTGATTTTCATAAAGATGAAGACGTCCGGGATTGGTGGATATCCTTCCTCCTTTTCCTCCAATGCAAAATAGATGAATTACTTCACTAAGTTAATTAAGATCATAGCTGAGTTCTTGATATAAATCGTCCTGGGGTTACGACTAAAATATCATCAACGCTGCGTTGCCGAGTAATGTTGGTGCGTATGATGTTGAACAGGTGGTCTGGTTGCCGAGTAATGTTGGTGCGTATGATGTTGAACAGGTGGTCTGGAGTTCATATTGCCATGCCTTGCTTTTAATGGTAAAATACAGATTTCAAAGATAAGAAACAACTATAGGCACATTTCTAAGGATTATATAAAATCTAGTTGCAGAAGAGGAAGGTGAACGTAAAACAAGATGTGGGTTTCCAGAAAGTACACAGTGTGTTTTAATGGGGTACGAGTGAACTTGAGTGCGCTAATATCATTTAGTCTGAATAATAAATCTCTCGAGTGCTTGAGGTGTGAAAGGCTTATGGTTCCAGAAAGTTTTGATAGATATCTCGCCTGTGAGGTACACTGCATCTGCCTGTCGTGATTGGAAGGAAAGGCATCTTGGGCTTAAGTTTTTTTTTTTGGAAAACTCTGGAAATGTGCAGAGCAAGAGTTAAAGGGAAGTAGATAATAAAGTCTAAAATGTTTTCAGGAGAATCGTCCCAGCACCGATTAGAGACAATCTCGTGTCCTTGTTCACGGTGGATCTCTGAACAATGCTGCAAGTGCCAGTGTCGTGAGGAAGTTCCATCAGTTTCTCTTTGTTTTATGAGATATCTAAAATTACCTCTCTTCCTCCTCCTTTTTGAGCGAAGAAAATTCTGCTCATTAGATCTTTCTCTTAATTTTTAAGGCGAGGATATTCCTACAAGAAAGGATCGGAGAATACCTATGTTACTGGGCCAGCGTGAGTAGATACTAAGTAGAATCTGATTACCCTTGTTTGTAATTGCAGTTTACAAATTTAGGTACATAAATGTTATTGTTAGGGAATGTTTGGCACGCTAGGATGTGAAGGATATTGTGACTGTCCGAAACCTTCCTTGATTCTGTGTTTCACAGCTATCGTAGACGTTATTATGTTTCTGAATGAGTAGGTCGTTGTCTGGCGTCGTCTTGACTGATTCTTTCTGCGATATATTGAGGCATCTGGTCACGGTGGGCAATGAAGGCAAACTTGGGGTCGTCATTACAAAATGTATTTCAACTATCGGTAACTACATCATGTTTATGAAGCATTAAATCAGTATGGGTTATTCAGCATTAGAAGTCTTGAAAGCTCGATCATCTGTCCGTTAATCGCATCCAGGTCTCTGACCAGTCTAGCTATAGTTGATCGCCACTTGATAAGTAGATGGGGTGCCGTGAGTCTGGCAGTCGTCTTCTTTTTTTTAATCCAGAGGCTCTAAGTTCATAAGGGCATTTTCTTATACTCCCAAAATAAATTTATTTTCCATGTGTTTTGTTCAGGAGTTTTGAAATAATAAGAAATAGTGTTCAACACCCGACAAGTTGGATAAAAGACTTAATAAAACAGAAGAACCTTTATTTACAGAGGACCAAATAATTCATGCGTCAAAAATCTATTTTGGATGAGCACACTTCATTTCCAGTTTGTTTTTTCTTATTTTTCCTGGCATCTCCTCCTACACTAATTTTTCTCCCAGTTTAAGCCTACTCTCCCTCTCGTCTCCTCTTACCCTCCCTCATATTCCTTCTTTCTCTCTTTCTATTCCCTCCTCCCGTCTCTTCCTCCCATCCCTCTCCTCCCTCCTCCCATCCATCCCTCCCACCTTCCGCTCCCTCGTCCCTCACTTCCTGCCATCGTATCGTGGATGGGAGTCAGTGTGGCTCCAGCCGCTGCTGTGAGTGAAGGTGCGTGTTAGCGCTCCGTGAATGTTTGTGTGTGTGTGTATGTATATATGCAAGTGTTGGGCTGTGAGCAGCCTCTGGACGACTCAGCTGTTACTGCTGTGTGGTGACCATTATATCGTGGCCTAACTAATTGTCAAAGCTCATTTAATTGCTATATAAGTAAATAACTTTCAGTTAATGATAATATTACGTCTAACAGTCAAAACAATATGAGTGTTTCTTTTTATTTCTCCATCTATGTTTATATATATATATATATATATATATATATATATATATATATATATATATATATTATTAGTGTAACCATGAACGAGTGGTATTGATCAATAACTACACTGCACTAGCCAGGGATTGAACCCATGATGCTTTGGCCCGAAGTAAATGAATGGTTCAGAGAACCGACGAGTTGGTAAATTAGACACATATGCAACACTTGGGTATCTTTATTGAATAAACGTTTCGCCACACAGTGGCTTCATCAGTCCATCAATCTTGAATAGATTGATGGACTGACAACATCGACTCAAGGTCGAGGGACTGACCATCTCAAACTCATCCTGTTCTTCACGATTCTCCTTTGTATGGACTGATCAAGCCACTGTGTGGCGAAACGTTTCCTCAATAAAGTTACCCAAGTGTTGCATATGTGTCTAATTTACCATGCTTTGGCCCGCCTCATGGTGAGCGAAAACATTGTGTGGTTCAGTGGACTAGAGCGTCATGTGTTTGCGCTCACCATGAGGAGGGCCAAAGCAACATGGGTTCGACCCCTGGCTAGTGCAGTGTAGTTATTGATATATATATATATATATATATATATATATATATATATATATATATATATATATATATTTTTTTAAAAATATGTCGTGCCGATTAGGTAAAACTTGCGATTTTGGCTAAATAGCAACGCTCACCTTGCCATATAAGACAAGTGAAAATTTGTGTATGCAATAATTTCGCCAAAATCATTCTGAACATAACGAAAAAATATATTTCATTGTGTTTGTTTATTATTAAATTATTGTTAACGTATCTAAAATATATTTAGTTGGGTTAGGCTAAATTAAATTGCGCTTGTTTTAATAAGGTTAGGTAGGTTTTCAAAGTTTCTCTTGGTACAAAATTATAAATTCTTACATTAACATAAATGAAAAAAATATATCTTTAAACGTATAAGAGAAAATTTTAGAAAGGACTTAATTTTAGATGAGTTCTTGCTAATTGACCAGTTTTACCTAATCGGCACGACATAAAAATATATATATATATATATATATATATATATAATATATTTTATATATATATATATATACATATATATATATATATATACTTTATATATATATATATATATATATATATATATATATATATATATATATATATATATATATATATATATATATATATAATAGATAGATAGATAGATAATTAGATAGATATAGAGTAACATGAATTGTTATTAGTGTTGACACACACTTGCAGCAGCAAAGTATCTGTGCCTCGTCTCTGAAATTGCAGATTTTTCAGTTCAAAATATTTTAATTGAAATGATTGTGAAGTGAAGTGCATGAATACAAATATAAGACACTTATTGAAATTATATTTATTAGAAATTTGTGAAGTGTAACTACTGGATAAAATTTTGTTGGAAAAAGAAGCTTTGAGAAAGAGTTTAAAGTGACGAGTGTCAGGAGCCTCAACTGCCTGTACTTCTGAGTACAGTTGGTCAGGAGCCTCAACTGCCTGTACTTCTGAGTACAGTTGGTCAGGAGCCTCAACTGCCTGTACTTCTGAGTACAGTTGGTCAGGAGCCTCAACTGCCTGTACTTCTGAGTACAGTTGCACCAGTCTTGTGCCAGTTCTAGTAGATGATAGTACGAGCTCTGCTTCTTCACCAGTATTGTTTATATAGATGGTAGCACCAACCCCGGGCCAGAACCACGCCACCCACACCAGTCCTGATATTATACACAACACAAACAAAGGTGGGTGCTCTCGTCTATTGTCCCATACATCAGGTGAGTACTCTTCGTCTCCTTTAACTCACAAGTGAAGTGAGTTCATCTTCTAGCTAGACTCACACGTCAAGTGAGTACACTCTTCCTTCCTTAACTCACCTGATTTCTGTAACCTTAACTTTCTTTGACATACATGACGTAGATACTTGTTCTGCGAACAATTCTTGCATTTTCTTTTCAGTAAATCCCTAAGTTAAATTTTGTAAATATTTAACCAATGGTGTTTGGAATAGACTTCTTGAATATCTCACCAAGCAGTGATCTTAGAAGTAGATCTAGCAATCTCTGACAAGTGGATTGTTGTTATTATCTCATGATCTCTTACAAGTGGATTGTTGTTATTATCTCATGATCTCTTACAAGTGGCGGTGTGAGTAGTAGATCTCATTCACATTTATTCAGTTCTTTACGTTTTTTAATCTCTTTTTTTATTCGTTTATTTGTCTTGGTATAGATGATCGAAATAAAGTAGTAAATATAAAATATAATAAAAATAGATACTAAATTAAGAATGTTTATCACAAAGTGTACTAGTTAAATTCATTTAAATGATGGTAATTTTCTCAGATATCATCGTTTATTAACTTTAGCTGATGTTGTCTCGCTCTGCCACTGGCTGTGTTACTGTGGTAATAACACTATCATACACTACCATGGGGGTGATGTTCATGCATTCCTGGGAAGCCAACTCAGTAATGAGTGATAATAAATGAGCTTAATTCTTTAGTTTATCCTACTTTGTAGAATATCAGCCAATCAGAATAAAATGCTGCGAGTATTATAACATATCATGTAGAGAAATCTCCCACGTGATGCTGTGAAAAACCCATAATAAAATCTATACTTTAAGGACATTTAATCAAAAAGTTTCAATTCTGAAACCTTTGGTCACTCCAGATGTACAGTTGGTGTAACCAAGGACCCAGGCCTAAAAAAAATTAATAAAATATGTTGTAAAAATATTGAATGTTTAGTTACCCCCACTACTTGGTATTATAACTTGAAATCTGTTACTGAGATCAGATCACCATCACTCCAGTTCAAGCATTATGTAAGGATGTTTACATATATTACTCAGTTTGTAGGTGAGTAGTGTCTTATTTTGTCTCAGTGTTATAACTTGTTCCTGCCTCAGTGTTGTAAGTTGATCCTGCCTCAGTGTTGTAACTTGTTCCTGCCTCAGTGTTGTAACTTGTTCTTGCCTCAGTGTTGTAACTTGTTCCTGCCTCAGTGTTGTAATTTGTTCCTGCCTCAGTGTTGTAACTTGTTCTTGCCTCAGTGTTGTAACTTGTTCCTGCCTCAGTGTTGTAATTTGTTCCTGCCTCAGTGTTGTACCTTGTTCCTGCCTCAGTGTTGTACCTTGTTCTTGCCTCAGTGTTGTAACTTGTTCCTGCCTCAGTGTTGTAAGTTGATCCTGCCTCAGTGTTGTAACTTGTTCTTGCCTCAGTGTTGTAAGTTGATCCTGCCTCAGTGTTGTAACTTGTTCTTGCCTCAGTGTTGTAACTTGTTCTTGCCTCAGTGTTGTACTTGTTCCTGCCTCAGTGTTGTAATTTGTTCCTGCCTCAGTGTTGTACCTTGTTCCTGCCTCAGTGTTGTACCTTGTTCCTGCCCAGTGTTGTAACTTGTCCTCCTCAGTGTTGTACCTTGTTCCTGCCTCAGTGTTGTACCTTGTTCCTGCCTCAGTGTTGTAACTTGTTCCTCCCTCAGTGTTGTAACTTGTTCCTGCCTCAGTGTTGTACCTTGTTCCTGCTTCAGTGTTGTACCTTGTTCCTGCCTCAGTGTTGTACCTTGTTCCTGCTTCAGTGTTGTACCTTGTTCCTGCCTCAGTGTTGTACCTTTCCTGCTCAGTGTTGTAACTTGTTCCTGCCTCAGTGTTGTAATTTGTTCCTGCCTCAGTGTTGTAACTTGTTCTTGCCTCAGTGTTGTAACTTGTTCCTGCCTCAGTGTTGTAACTTGTTCCTGCCTCAGTGTTGTACCTTGTTCCTGCCTCAGTGTTGTACCTTGTTCCTGCCTCAGTGTTGTACCTTGTTCCTGCCTCAGTGTTGTAACTTGTTCCTCCCTCAGTGTTGTAACTTGTTCCTGCCTCAGTGTTGTACCTTGTTCCTGCCTCAGGTGTAACTGTTCCTCCTGGTTGTAACTTGTTCCTCCCTCAGTGTTGTAACTTGTCTGCCTGTTGACCTGTTCCTGCCTCAGTGTTGTAACTTGTTCCTCCCTCAGTGTTGTAACTTGTTCCTGCCTCAGTGTTGTACCTTGTTCCTGCCTCAGTGTTGTACCATTCCTGCCTCAGTGTTGTCCTTCCCTTCAGTGTTGTAACTTGTTCCTCCCTCAGTGTTGTAACTTGTTCCTGCCTCAGTGTTGTACCTTGTTCCTGCCTCAGTGTTGTAACTTGTTCCTCCCTCAGTGTTGTAACTTGTTCCTGCCTCAGTGTTGTACCTTGTTCCTGCCTCAGTGTTGTACCTTATTCCTGCCTCAGTGTTGTACCTTGTTCCTGCTTCAGTGTTGTACCTTGTTCCTGCCTCAGTGTTGTACCTTGTTCCTGCCTCAGTGTTGTACCTTATTCCTGCCTCAGTGTTGTACCTTGTTCCTGCTTCAGTGTTGTACCTTGTTCCTGCCTCAGTGTTGTACCTTGTTCCTGCTTCAGTGTTGTACCTTGTTCCTGCCTCAGTGTTGTACCTTGTTCCTGCTTCAGTGTTGTACCTTGTTCCTGCCTCAGTGTTGTACCTTGTTCCTGCTTCAGTGTTGTACCTTGTTCCTGCCTCAGTGTTTGTACCTTGTTCCTGCTTCAGTGTTGTACCTTGTTCCTGCCTCAGTGTTGTACCTTGTTCCTGCTTCAGTTTTGTACCTTGTTCCTCCCTCAGTGTTGTACCTTGTTCCTGCTTCAGTGTTGTACCTTGTTCCTGCCTCAGTGTTGTACCTTGTTCCTGCTTCAGTGTTGTACCTTGTTCCTGCCTCAGTGTTGTACCTTGTTCCTGCTTCAGTTTTGTACCTTGTTCCTGTCTCAGTGTTGTACCTTGTTTTTCCTGTTGATTCCCGTGTTGTACCTTTGTCTCCTGCTTCAGTGTTGTACCTTGTTCCTGCTTCAGTGTTGTGCCTTGTTCCTGCATCAGTGTTGTACCTTGTTCCTGCTTCAGTGTTGTACCTTGTTCCTGAATCAGTGTTGTACCTTGTTCCTGCTTCAGTGTTGTACCTTGTTCCCAGTTTGCCTTCCCAGTGTTGTACCTTGCTTTCCCGCTTCAGTGTTGTACCTTGTTCCTGCTTCAGTGTTGTACCTTGTTCCTGCTTCAGTGTTGTACCTTGTTCCTGCTTCAGTGTTGTACCTTGTTCCTGCTTCAGTGTTGTACCTTGTTCCTGCTTCAGTGTTGTACCTTGTTCCTGCTTCAGTGTTGTACCTTGTTCCTGCTTCAGTGTTGTACCTTGTTCCTGCTTCAGTGTTGTACCTTGTTTCCTGCTTCAGTGTTGTACCTTGTTCCTGCTTCAGTGTTGTACCTTGTTCCTGCTCAGTGTTGTACCTTGTTCCTGCTTCAGTGTTGTACCTTGTTCCTGCTTCAGTGTTGTACCTTGTTCCTGCTTCAGTGTTGTACCTTGTTCCTGCTTCAGTGTTGTACCTTGTTCCTGCTTCAGTGTTGTACCTTGCTCCTGTAATATTTTTTTATGAGTTTTATTTTTCATCAGCTTTAATTAAGTCATTTGTGTCAGCTGAGTTGAAAGAAATTTGACTTTAAACCCTCCAGATGGTTTATTGACTTTAAACCCACCAGATGGTTTATTGACTTTAAACCCACCAGATGGTTTATTGACTTTAAACCCACCAGATGGTTTATTGACTTTAAACCCACCAGATGGTTTATTGACTTTAAACCCACCAGATGGTTTATTGACTTTAAACCCACCAGATGGTTTATTGACACTAAACCCACAAGATGGTTTATTGATGAAATATGTTTCGTTACAAATACTGATGATTTATTATCAAATTTATTTTTAAAAATGATATCAAACACTGTTTTATTACAGCACTCGTGTTACATTACAAGCGTTAATGTTTCATTACAAATACTATTTATTTGTTAAAAATAAGTGATTTTGTACAAACGTAGAACTTTTATTAAAAAAACTGATGTTCTACTACAGACCCCGAAGTTTATTTACAATTTTTCGGGTTACAAACAATTATTTTTTAATAACCACTGGAGTTTTATTACAAATCTAATGTTATATTGTAAAATACTCGATTTTCAACACGGTTTTTGAAAGCCTAATTTTCTTTTACTGAAAGTTTTAAAATAATTTTTGAGATGGAAGCTAGACATAAGTTAGAAATATTGATTGTTTGCATTTTTTCTTTGAGTGGAATTTAATCTGACCTTAAATCTTAGTTAAAAAAAATATTAATTCTTATTTTTATTATCGTTTTTAGTTTTGGCTTAGCCTATCATACCATACACGTTGGTCTAAAGAAAGAATAACATCAGAGATAACATGTTTCAAGGTGATACCTAGAGATAACGTACGTAAGAGTTTGATCTTTACATGTTACAAAGAGTGACCTTTAGAAAACATGCTACAAAACATGACCTTCAGATAACATGTAAATTAGAACCTGATGGTAACATGCTACTGAGTAAGAGCTTCAAATAACATGTTACAAATAGTGACATGGAGATATTATGTTTTAAAGTATAAACTTTAGATCACTTGCAGTAAAGTGTGACCATATAGTAACATGTTACAAAGATAACCTGGAGAAAATATTCAACAAATTGTGACCTATATATTGCATGTTACTAAATGTGTTCTGAAGATAACGTTGCAAAGTGTGACCTATAGATAAATGTTACTTAAAGATGTTACAAAGTTTGACCCACTGATATGTTATATAGTGTTATTTGAAAATTAGACACATGTGCAACATCTGGGTATCTTTATTGTAGACGTTTCGCCATCCAGTGGATTTATCAATACAGATTCTAAGACAAAACTTGAAGACAGTAGAACTATATACAAAAGATGAGGTAATCAGTACCTCGGCCTTGGAGTTGTTGTGTTCAACACCGTAGGTGTGGTGTGTTCAACACCGTAGGTGTGGTGTGTTCAACACCGTAGGTGTGGTGTTCAACACCGTAGGTTGTGGTTCAACCCGTGGGTGTGTGTTCAACACCGTAGGTGTGTTGTGTTCAACACCGTAGGTGTGGTGTGTTCAACACCGTAGGTGTGGTGTGTTCAACACCGTAGGTGTGGTGTGTTCAACACCGTAGGTGTGGTGTGTTCAACACCGTAGGTGTGGTGTGTTCAACACCGTAGGTGTGGTGTGTTCAACACCGTAGGTGTGGTGTGTTCAACACCGTAGGTGTGGTGTGTTCAACACCGTAGGTGTGGTGTGTTCAACACCGTAGGTGTGGTGTGTTCAACACCGTAGGTGTGGTGTGTTCAACACCGTAGGTGTGGTGTGTTCAACACCGTAGGTGTGGTGTGTTCAACACCGTAGGTGTGGTGTGTTCAACACCGTAGGTGTGGTGTGTTCAACACCGTAGGTGTGGTGTGCTGAACACAACAACTCCAAGGCTGAGGTACTGATTACCTCATCTTTTGTATATAGTTCTACTGTCTTGAAGTTATGTCCTAGAATTTGTATTGATAAAGCCACTGGATGGCGAAACGTCTACAATAAAGATACCCAGATGTTGCACATGTGTCTAATTTTCATCTTGTTGGTATTGATACCATTCATGAACATAGTGTGACTTGGAGAACATAAGATAAACTAGTTTACCTGAAAAATAACCTGTTTCAGAGAAGCTTACTGAATCAGGTTCAGATATTAGAAAAATATACCAAGAATTTTGCAACATAAATGCAAATAAAAGCTAAAAAGCTTATCTTCCAAAAATAAAAATAAACTGTTCAACACAATGTGCTGAAAAGTTAAGAAATAATAATAATTATAATTGTTGCAAAACAGAAAACTTTTGATCTTAAAAAAAATACTAGAGATACTTAATACAAGGATAAGCAAAACATTATTTGATGCAGGAAATATATAAAAAAAAATCCCTCTCTCTGCCTTACCTTTATCCTCAATATTATCCTCAACTTCCCTCAAACTGCCCTCCCTCCAATATCACTTTATCTAATAAATCGCTAAAAAATATTAATAAATATGAAATACAAGTGCAAATATAGGTTGAATATTACGCATGTAATCAAACTCTCAAAGAGGGTCCATTTCAACATGGGCCTGGTATTCCAATCATTTGTTGCAAGGTACACTGAATAGGTTTAATTAAAACTGACTGTTCGCTGTTACCTGGAGTTGATCCTCTGTTGAAAAACAAGCCTGGATAATACACTCACCGGGTGTTTTTTTTAGGGATTAATATTTGCACTACCTGATACTTACTAGGGTTATTAGTGAGAACTATGCATTTGATATAGGATTCGATCTGAACTCATGAAAATGCATCTCGGGATTCTGACGCAGATAACTGAAGAGAGACGTGCTATTAGAAATACATTAGAAACCACATTTCGGGCGAGATACATTCCAGAAAAACAGTGCTATACTTGTAGATGAATGGTTCAGAGAACCGACGAGTTGATCAATTAAACACATATGCAACACTTGGATATCTTTATTGAGGAAACGTTTCGCCACACAGTGGCTTCATCAGTCCATACAAAGGAGAAACGTGAAGAACAAGAGGTGTTTGAGGTAATCAGTCCCTCAACCTTGAGTCGGTGTTGTCAGTCCATCAACTCGTCGGTTCTCTGAACCATTCATCTACATCCTGTCTGACACAGCAACATCTTGGTATCTTTATACAGGGAATTCTTCGCTTGCCTAACCATTGGGCACGACCTACTTCCACATTGGTCAAATGTGACACCTCCTACAACTGCTGCACCTCTCCTGCCTACGGTATATAAGCTTCCTCTTCGCACATATGCTGTATTCTCTTCAAGATTGATGGACTGACAACATCGACTCAAGGTTGAGGGACTGATGACCTCAAACTCCTCCTGTTCTTCACGATTCTCTTTTGTATGGACTGATGAAGCCACTGTGTGGCGAAACGTTTCCTCAATAAAGATATCCAAGTGTTTCATGTGTTTACTTTATCAGTGCTATACTTGAAAACGTGATAATTGGAGTGAATTAATGATGGAAATATTGGGTTACGTTCTATCTCTCCTCTGGAAAAGCCAAACAACTTTTTTTGTTACTACTCAATTCACCTAAATTAATAAACCTGGAATTGTGCTGATATTAAATGGCAAATAAATGGTATGGGCACATTAAAGCATTTTATATATAAAATACCAGATGATTAAACTTAACATAACCTAAAAAACTGAATCAATGTTAATGCACTTTCCTTAAATTCTGGTTGTTGTTGGTTCATGTAGGTTGACATCAGTGTGGTTCTACCGGGCGTCTGAGGTGTGCAAAAAGACACTTATGTATAATTCAGAACATTTATTAGAGGAAACGTTTTGCCATGAGTGGCTTCTACAGTCATTTAGATGGGTGAAGTAGAGGACTGGGTTTCATGGGCTGTAGTGGATGATTCGGGTTCATAGGATGAAGTAGATTGCTGTGTTTCGTGGGTTAAAGTGGGTGGCTGCGATTCACTGGGTGAAGGGTATGGGTGGTTCGTGGGCTGAAGTCGATGCAGAACTGTTACTTTTTGTGAGTCCTGGAATATTCTCTCATATGTGAATGCTGTGTTTTACACATCAGTACTCTATTAAGCTGATGATAGAGCATCATTGCTTGGTCCAGCATCCGTTTAGAGTTGCGCTTCTAGATGTGTAAAGGTCCTTATCAGGGAAACAGTTTGCAAGTTTAGCCGCAACATGGAACTGCTCATGCAACATGGAACTGCTCATGCAACATGGAACTGCTCATGCAACATGGAACTGCTCATGCAACATGGAACTGCTCATGCAACATGGAACTGCTCATGCAACATGGAACTGCTCATGCAACATGGAACTGCTCATGCAACATGGAACTGCTCATGCAACATTTGAATGTTAAGTGTTTTTTTCAGCAGGCTCTTCTTTCACATCCTCATCAACTCCCTGAGTCCCTTATTATGGTAATTCACCCCTGCCAATCTTCCCTCTTGGCAAATAATTCACTGACGTCTTAAAAACTTAAGAATGGAGGAACACTGCAGCAGGGCTACTGGCCCGTGTGAGTCAGGTGCTTCTGAAAATCAACTATTCCCTACCACTAGTTGTCCAACCTTTTCCCAAAGCCACCCAACAATACCTCAGGTGGAAATAAATGGTATAAAATACCGACACAATGGAAAGATAAACACATAAGCAGTATAATGTGATTCTTTATTGACAACGTTTCGCCCACGCAGTGGGCTTTATCGAGTCACAGACAGATCTACCTGGATAAAAGATACATGAGTATTAATAGGATTTAGTCAGGGGGAGAATGCTGCATGTGACAATCTCCACAACGTTTTATTGACAACGTTTCGCCCACTGCGTGGGTGAAACGTTGTCAATAAAGGATCACATTACACTGCTTATGTGTTTATCTTTCCAATACCTCAGGTGTGATAAATGGTTCAAAACCGACAAGTTGAAGATTGAGACACTTATGAAACATATGGGAATCTTTATTAAGGAAACGTTTCGATGCACAGTGGCTTCATCAGTCCAATACAAAGCAGAAATGTGTAAGGAGAGGAGGAGTTTGAGGTAATCAGTCCCTCAGCCTGAAGTCGATATGTTCAGTCCATTAATCCTCTCCTAACACCTTTCTTTGTATTGGACTGATGAAGCCACTGTGTGGCGAAACGTTACTTCATAAAGATTCTCATATACTGCAAAAGTGTCTCACTCTTCAATACCTCAGGTACTAATCAAACATAGCCCTTCTCATTCCTATATTTGTCTAATCTCTTTATAAAGCTACCCAAGGTTTCAGCTTCTATTACCCTACTTGGGAGATTGTTCCACGCATCGACAACAAGTACTTACTTATGTCCATTCTAAATCTAAATTTATCTAAATTAAATCCATTATTTCTTGTTCTTACTTGATGTGACAACGTGTCTAGTGTACTTTCTGTGAATCTGAACCAAGATGTTCTCCAGTGAACAATTTTACCAGCAGCTTAAGGAGGAGCTTAGGATGGCTAAGCTCGAAATATGATAATTGATGGAGGAAAACAAGAGGATACGAAGTAATGCTCCTGTTGTGCATCCTCAAGTCAAGAAAGGAACCTGGACAGTTGCCGGATATCATGGAACGAAGCTAAGGATCAAGAGGACGGATGGAGAGGTAGAAATGACGAAGAACCAGGAGACTACTGTGGAAACTTCGAACCCATTCTCTGTGCTACCCAACGAATACGAATCAATTACTAGGAATGTCATGACGAAGAACAACAAGGAAGGTAAGAACATTGTGCTTGCTGGGGACAGTCAGATTAGGCACATGGATAAAGCCTGCTGCTTGAAGGATAGGAGTAGGAGACAAAGTTTGCTTTCCTGGGGTAAGACGGAGGATATCATTGACCAGAGACAATGATGTAGACAAGCATAGAAGTGAGGATTTAGTTAGAAGATATAGGACAACAACAGACATAATTAAGAAGAGGGGGTCGCCCTGTTATATGTGGCATTTTGCCAAGAAGGGGTGTTGGAAATGAATGGTTGTCCAGAGCAATTAGTATTAATTGTTGCCTGGACAAACACTGTAAGGATAATGCAGTACCATTCATTAACAACTGGGACCACTTCTACGGTAGAAATGACATGTATGCCAGTGATGGGGTTCACTTATCCAGGGCAGGTGTGGGGTTTCTTGCTAGCTCAGTTGAGGGTGTTGTTAGGACTTTAAACTAGGATTAGTTAGAGGTATGGGTTTAGAAATAGAAAATAATGAGTATGGATATATTGACTAAGGCTTTGATATTATAAATTTTAATGAAACATGGTATAATTTAAAGAGTCGAGATATGATTACTGAGTGTCATATTCAAGGGTTTAAGTTGCTCCATGTAGATAGATATAACGGGAAAGAGGGAGGAGTTGCATTGTATGAACGAGAAAATATAAATTGTTGCATAAAAACAGGTATAAAAATTGATGGATTACTAACAGAATCAGTGTGGGTAGAATTTCTAGAAAGTCAAGAAAAATTTAATTTAGGTGTGATATATCGTCCTCCTGGCTTAGAAAACGATAGAGGGATACTTCTTTGGGACGAAATTGTTAGGGCTTCTAGACACGATAACGTAGTAATAGTGAAGGATTTTAACTTTAGTCAAATTGACTGGACTTCTTTGACCGGTAATCTGGAGTCCAGAGACTTTTTGGAAGTAGTACAAGACTGCTTTCTGAAACAATGTGTAGCTGAGCCTACCAGAGGTAATAATTTGCTTGACCTAGTCTTGTCAATAAAGAAACATTCGTAAATAATCTGGATTATCGTTCTGCCGATTGTAATGGACTTATGGAACACCTGTCTAATCTTGACTGGGGTAATCTAGCTAATGATTGTATTGACGATGGTCATGCGATAACGAAGGGATCTTCGTTCATGAACAGCTGACTGAAAATGAACAGAAAATGTGTTCTCTATTTAATGGTTATTTTATGTCAGTCTTTACACAGGAAGACATAAATGATATACCAGAAATTGACAATTATTCAGTTCCTGAAGAAAACCAATTAAGGAATATTTCTGTCAAGAGAGAAATGATTATCAAACAGGTAGATAAACTGAAGCAAAATAAGTCCCCGGGACCCGATGAATTTTTTTCAAGAGTGTTTAAGGAACGCAAGTTAAAACTTAGTCAGCCATTAACGAGCGTGTTTAATGCATCCATCCAATCTGGTGTTGTGCCAGAGATGTGGAAGATGGCTAATGTTATTCCTATATTTAAATCAGGGAATTAGTCCATTCCATCAAATTACCGCCCAATATGCCTGACGTCTATAGTAGGCAAATTGTTAGAATCAGTTATAGTTGATATTATTAGTCACCTTGAAGGGCATAATTTGATTAATGAATCTCAGCATGGATTCACGGGAGGTCGTTCCTGCCTGACAAATTTTCTGACTTTCTTCAATAAAACATTTGAGGCAGTAGACAGTGATAAAGAATATGTTGTTGTTTATTTGGATTTCAGTAAAGCCTTTGATAGAGTACCTCACAAAAGACTTAAGATTACTAGGATTTATTTCAAGAAGTATAAGTAACAGGAGTCCAAAAGTTATTTTACAGCTCTATACGTCACTAGTAAGGCCTCAATTGGATTATGTCGCTCAATTTTGGTCTCCTTGCTACAGAATGGATATAAATTCAATGGAGAACATACAGAGATGGATGACTAAAATGATTCACTGTATATGGAATCTCCCGTATGAAGATAGACTTTGATCCTAGAATCTTCACTCTCTGTAGAGACGTAGAGTGAGAGTAGATATCATCGAAGTGTATAAGTGGATGATGGACATAAACAAAGGCGAAATGAATAAAATACTGATGATATCGAATCAGGTAAGAACCAGGAATAACGGATTTAAGTAGCATAACTTTAGATTTAAAAAGGACATAGGTAAGTATTGGTTTACAAACAGAGTGGTCGATGTATATCAAAATTGTAAAACTGTCATCTTTAATACCAATGTTTAGTGAACCTTTATCAAGAAATGTTATATATTGTCTTTGTCCCTTGCCTTTGATTCCTATGGATAATGACTACGCCTTTACCATTATGTGTCCATCAACTTGTTATCCCACAGCAGTGCATTGCGTCAAAGAACGGTCTATTGCACGAGCTTCGGTGAGTGTTTCTGCGGAAATTGGGGTTCCACTTGAAATCCAATCAGACCAAAAATCAGATTTCTACATATAGTCTTTCATGAATTTATCTCTTTACATGAAGGTCTCTTCCTGAATCTGAAGACACACTTGAAAGAATATACCAAACGCTTAGAAACTTGCAACGGACGCATACGTATAGAAACTTGCAACGGACGCATACGTATAGAAACTTGCAACGGACGCATACGTATAGAAACTTGCAACGGACGCATACGTATAATAACCCTACGTAAGACTGCCTTGAGGGAAAATATTCAGAAATTACCTGGTTACATTACCATTGAGCTTAACAATAGTTATTTGGTAATTGGGAATTTAACTCTTCTCAAACAAGACTGAATGGGGGTTAAAATTATTAGTTTCCTAGCACGACGCCTTTAAGCTGAGGGATAAACTTTGTGATATGTGGTCTGCGTGAACCAAGCCTAAGAGAAGGACCAATACGTTACATCAGGTATGGAACACTCTTTTCCGATGCTTGACTCAGCTTGATTCGACACCTTGTGCCAGGAAAGATGCTGCAAGAAGGATTCACACGACCCTTTAAAATCAAGGAGAAATTTAGTGATACCTAATTAGAATCAATTTATTAAAGGTTATGGTAAATTTTCCGCTCGAGAACAGTTTCATATAGTCTAGTGCAAGTCCGTATGCCTCATCCTGTGTTCTCGTTCCTAATCCAGACACAATAAAATGCATGTGTAGAGAAAACCTTAAAGTCAACTCTCTCACTAAGCCACTTAATTATTCTTTACCAAGAACTGATAACTTCATTGACTTGGTGGGATATGCGATAAGTTTGCGTATGGGTTTGAGTCAGCCCAGAGTCGATGTGTTCAGTCCATCAATCTTGTAGAAAGTACAGCATAGGGCCGTAGAAGTGGCTTATATACTGTAGTCAGGCGACTGATTACCTCAAACTCCACCTCTCCTTACACCTTTCTGCTTTGTATTGGACTGATGAAGTCACTGTGTGGCGAAACGTTTCCTTAATAAAGATTCCTATATGTTGCATAAGTGTCTCAATCTTCAACTCGTCGGTTTTCAAAACCATTTATCACAAAACTGTGCAGCATAATCTAAATGAGGCCTAACCAAGGATATATAGAGTTGAAGAACAACCTGAGGACTTCCATTATTTATACTTCTTGATAAGAAGCCAAAGATTCTGTTAGCTTTATTGCGAACACTTATGTACTGTTGTCTTGGTTTCAGATTACTGCTAACCAGAACTCCTAAATCCTTTTCGCAATCACAAGTATTAAGATCTACATTATTCAGTTTATGTGTGGCATGGTTATTATCCTGTCCAACATTTAGAACTTTGCATTTGTCTACATTAAACTGCATCTGCCACTTCTCCGACCACTGCATCAGTCTATTCAAATCATCCTGGAGTGCTCTAATGTCCTCATTAGAATGAATTGGACGGCCTATTTTGGTGTCATCAGCAAATTTGCTTATGTTGCTATTTATTCCCTCATCTATGTCGTTTATGTAAATTGTGAACAACAAGGCGGCCAAAACTGACCCCAGTGGGACACCGCTTGAGACGTTCCCCCATTCTGTTTTCTCCCCATTTATGCAAACTCTCTGCCGCCTATTTGTCAACCATGCCTCTACCCAGGAATATTTTTTTCCTATTCCGTGTGCCTTAAGTTTCCTCAATAGCCTCTGATGTGGAACTCTATCGAAAGCCTTACTGAAGTCCATATACTCAATATCATATTCATTACCATGATCTACCTCCTCAAACACCTTAGTGAAGAAAGTTAGTAAATTGGTAAGAGAGGAACGCCCCTTAGTAAAACCGTGTTGAGATTCATTAATCAATTTATGCCTTTCAAGATGGCTACGAATTGCCTCGGCAATTATTGATTCCTTAAATTTACCAATTATGGAGGTAAGGCTTATTGGTCTAAAGTTCGAAGCTAAGGACCTGTCACCTGCCTTGTAAATAGGTATTACATTTGCCATTTTCCACTTGTCTGGCACTATGCCAGTTTGTAGTGATATATTGAAAAGATTTTTCAAAGACTTGCTAAGTTCCTCTTTACATTCCTTTAAAACTCTTGAAAACAGTTCATCAGGGCCTGGGGATTTGCTAGGTTTTAATTTCTCTATTTGTCTGAGGACCATGTCACTAGTTACCCCAATCGAGCATAGTCTATTATCTTCCTGTTCAACATAATTTATTATTTTTTGAATTTCGCTAGTATCTTAGTGAGTAAAAACTGAGAGGAAGTAAGTATTGAAAATTTCACACATCCTTATTACTGTCAGTGATCTGACCTGAGTTACTCTTAAGTGGGCCTATCTTGTCCCTAATCGTACTAGTGTATACCTGAAAGAACCCTTTTAGGTTAGTCTTTGAATCCCTTGCGACCTTAGCCTCATAATCCCTTTTTGCTTTTCTTATTCCTTTTTTTATTTCTCTTTAATTGAAAATATTGATTTCTTATCTGCCCATCCCCTCTTTTGATATGCCTATATATGCCTCTCTTTTGACCAATGAGATGTTTTAATCTATTGTTCATCCATTTGGGATCATTTTTGTTAGATCTAATTTCCCTACTCGGAACAAAAGTTGTCTGGGCAGCTAGAACTACGCTCTGGAAAACGTCATATTGGCAACCAAAACCACCTACCTGACCCATAGTCAGGTCATCCCAATTTAGCCCACCTAGGTAATTTCTCAAGCCCCATGAAGTCGGCTAAGCGAAAGTCTGGAACAGAGACTTGATTGCAGTTATCTGAGTAATTCCATGATATATTGAAACTAAGTGATTTGTGATCGCTTTCCCCAAGCTCTTCATTAACCTCAAGATTATTAACTAGTGATTCTTTGTTGGCAAGAACCAAGTCAAGCAGGTTGTTTCCTCTAGTTGGTTTTGTCACAAACTGTTTTAAAAAAACAATCCTGAACCGTATCAAGAAAGTCACTAGACTCAAGATTACCTGTCACATTGTTCCAATTTATTTGTCTTAAGTTAAAATCTCCCATTAACACAACATTTTCATATCTAGACGCCTTATGAATTTCATCCCATAGCAGCTTACTGCACTCTCTCTCCAGGCTTGTGGGGCCTGTAAATCACACCCAAAATAAATTTTTCACGACCCTCGAGAAACTGTAGCCAAACAGATTCTGTGTCCGATATTTCTAATCTTATATCTTGTCTAACACAACAATTTAAATTATTTCTGACATACATCGCCACTCCACCACCCTTCCTGTTGACCCTATCAGTGTGGAAGAGTTTATAACCCTGTATGTTGCACTCAGAAGGCATTTCTCTATCTTTCAGGTTGAACCAGGTCTCTGTTATAACAATAATATCTATATTACCTGCACTTGCAAGTAATCTTTGCTCATCTATCTTATTTCTTAGACTCCTACTATTTTTATAGTAAACCTTAAGGGAGCTAGTCACTCATGGCCTTCTACTATCTCTCTTTGTTTGATGACCAATTACTTTGCCTTTACTGGCAACTTTATTTTGAATATTGTCTTTTAAACATATCCCTGAGGTATCCTGGTAATATCTGTTGTTTCCAACTCTAATACTACAGCCTGATTGTTTCCCACAAACACCATACCTCTATAATCTATCATTTTAAAGTCCTAGACAAGTTTCCAATGACCCCCTCAATCGAATTGGCTAATGCAACCAATCCAGCCCCAGAGAGATGTACCCCATCCCTTGCATACATATCACGTTTCCCATAGAATTTGTCCCAGTTATCAATGAATGGAATTGCAAGTTCCTTGCAGTAGCTGTCTAGCCAGCAATTTATACCAATTGTCCTAGACATCCATTCATTGCCCACTCCCTTTCTAAGCAAAATGCTACATATGATTGGATCCCTCCCTTTGACCTGACTACTTCTATGGCTGACCTGTACTTATTTAGTAGCTCCTGTCTCCTGCCCTTCCCGATGTCATTTCCACCAGCACTAAGACATATAATGGGCTTGTTCCCATTACCTGACATAATATTATCCTCTGTCTGACCTTCCTATCTCTGTTACAAAAAGCACAGTCCATATATCTTATCTGAGAGTCTCTCACAATAACAATATTCTTACCTTGATTAGCAGGGGAGTCAGTGGTACCTTTAACCTCACTAGCCATTGAAGTATACTCGTCCTGGAAAACAGAGAATCGATTTCCTACCTTCACATCTTCTCTATTAACCTTCCTTCTTCCTGAATTGTGAACCACTTGCCACTTAAAGCGGCTGCCACTCTCACTGTTGGTAACCATTTCCTCCTTACCAGCACCAACCATCTCACACTCACTCCCAAACCTATCTAGGCGATGCTTCAGCCTCCTATTTTCCTCCTGAAGAAGTAGAACCTCCTTCTTCAACACTTTAGCCTGAGATTCTAAAACACTTCAGGAAGCCATGTGCTCGGTAACACCCCACGCTAATTCCCAGACAGCTTAGGACAGGTATGACCACACTGACCTCAGCGTACTGTTCTTCATGAAGTAGCGGTGGATATCTCGCGTCTACTGTGTTTTTATTCAACCATGTTGAAGAAACATCAGAAATATTATTGCTTCGTAGAGGAAGAGGCACTTATCTATACATATGAGTTCAGCGTTTAGAAATTCAGTGCTGCTTACTGTAAGGACTCTGAGAAAGGAGAAAATATAGTCTCCTCTCTCAGTCATTGTAGTGTAGTTAAATCATCCTATTTGTGAGGTTTCATGTGCCTTTTCTTTTGATGAAGATATTTCAAAATTTTAGGCAGCCCTCCTCTTCCTACTACTTTAATTAGAACTACGGCTTCACTAAGTTAAGATCATCCTTGAGTTTATTGATATCAGATCGTCATGTGGTGACAACTTTAATATACCCGTGGTGAAGCCACACGATGAGGCTATATATGATGCTGGCTACGTAGCCTCTGAACTTTCAACGAATATTCTAGCGAGAACAACACTTAGGAGATATCTCACAGCTATACCATGTTGTCCTTGGAAGAATACATCTTTGCCAATTGTATGAACTCCTATGGCGGAAAAGGAAGGGCAATGAATGACGAAACTGGAGTTTGGAGAAATGACAATCTGTTCTAGTGAGGTGCAAGAGAAGAGAGAAGTATCACCTACAATCAGTGATGGTTGATTTGCTGTCTTTGTCGATACTTGTTGCGAATTCCTCTCCTAAACCGTTTGTTCAAGTTTAGTATTGGAGAGTTTAGGCCTGATAGATTTTAATTAATATCGAGTCTGGCCACCTCCTTGTATGGATTTGTGATGCAGAGATGTTGTAGATGGTTGTGTTCCTGAATCTGGAAGCATTGTGTCGAACAATGTGTTGTCTGATCGTCTCTACGACATATTTAGGCATCTGGTCACGATGGGAAGGCCGCACAATCTGACAGAATTAAAAGCGAATTTGGTGTCGTCACCAGGAAGAGTGTTCCCACGACGAACGTAAAGAAAGGCTGTCCGAAATCATGTTAAGAATAAATTTTATGAAATGCTAAACCCGTGTGAGTCATTCAGAGCTATTCACATCCAGGTCTGCGATGATCGCCCTTGATGATCGCCCTTGATGATCGCCCTTGATGATCGCCCTTGATGATCGCCCGTTCAGAAGGAAGAAGAATGGGGTGGCATGGATCTTGAAGCCTTCAATTCTTCAAAGCAGAACTAAAATAAATTCCTTCGATTCGAGACTATAAGATTATGAGGGTATGTACAGATATTCACAAAATATATTTTTAATGAGTACTGTTCTGGAGTCTTGATGGAATAAAAAACGTGAGACAACAGCTAATAAGTTGTAATAAATGATTCAAGAATGACTCACAAAATCGTAATGACACGATTGCAAACAAACCATACCACGGGCGGGGTTAGAACCTGCGATTAAAGAGTCATAAAACTACAGACCGACGCGCTATCCACTGGCCCAGTGGCTAGCGCGTCGGTCTGGAGTTTTATGACTCTCTGATCGCGGGTTCTAACCCCGCCCGTGGTATGTTTTTTTAATGATTAAGAAAACAGAAGAAATTTATTTATAGAGAAAGACGTAATTCGTACACCATAATCCATTCTGGATTAGCACGCATCCGTTCCAGTCTGTCTGTCTGTCTCGCTCTCTCTCTCTTTCTCTTTCATTTACAGAGGGTTTTTCAAGGTTAAGTCAAGGGTTCCTACTTTATTAAAAAGCTAAGAGCTGTTACCTACATCAGTTCAGTTGAAAACCTTTTTATTGTTATAAGATATACAAATAGTGAGCAGGATGAACCATCAGTGGGACAACAGTTTCATTTGGTGAACTGACATTATTTCGTTGATTTCACTATGCTGTACGAACATGTTCCAGAACCAAATCATCGAAGGAATAAGTGATCTAAGATAAAGTGATGTTCTTGAGAAGAGTACAACCAGAGAGCAATTGATGTTTGTTGCCCATCTTTTCGTGTAGAAGCTCACTTCCGCTCTCCTCGGAGAAGAGCCTTTGCTCATTCTAGCAAAGGCTCTTCCTGTGATCGTATTTGCTTGCACTTCCTCCTCTTTT
>WNWK01018793.1:0-39129 GCA_009830355.1 Cherax destructor | reverse complement strand
CCCTTTGCTCATCTCTTATTCTCTGTCTTCCCTTAATTTTTTCAAAAATTAATTCCCCCAATTTTATGGTATACTTGGGAAAAACTTTTTCCCGCTATAATTTTTGAATCTCTTTCACCCTTCCTTTTTTTAAAAAGGAAATCCATCCTCTGCCAACTTGGTCCATCCTTTTTCATACTTTTTATTAAACAAAGATCCAACCACTCCAACACAATATCCCCCCCTGATTTTAACATTTCTGCCCAGCCCCGTCAGTTCCTGCTGTTTTCCCCCTTTTCATTCCCCTTAAGCCCACCCTCCCCCTTTTTCCCCCTGTTTTTCCTCCGCCAAAAAGATGTTATACCTCCTGACCAGTGCATGAAATGACCGCCTCTTTTCTTCATCGACTTTTAAAAAAATTTCCCTAAAAATATTCCCCCATCTACCTAATACCTCGCTCCCCATCAAATAACTCTCCTCTCTTTTTTAACTGACAAATCCATTTTTTCCCGGGTTTTTCTTGTTTATCTCATTTCCAAAACTTTTTTTATTTTCAAAAATTTTTTGGCATTGTCTCCCACTTTTTCATCTGCTCCCCTTTTTGCACTCTCTTCACCTTTCTTTTTACCCCATATTTTGCCCTACTTATTTTTCCACTTCTTTAAAAAACCCTCTCATAAGTTACCTTTTTCTTTTTGCACCCTTTATAAATTTCCACCAATCACTCCTCTTTCCCCCACCCCCCCCCTCCTATAGCCACATTTCTCCCCCCACTTTCAATACTGCTTTTTTAAAACTACCCCTCTTAAACCCCCACTACTCATATTTGCACTAGCCCCCCTTTTTCCCCAATATTTTGTTATATCTCCCCCTAATTTTTCTCCCTTAGTTTTTTTACCTTTCCCCCTTTTTTACTTGTTGCCTTTTTCCTTTTTATCTACGTCTTACTTTAACTGTAACAATTTAAATAATAAATCCGATTTTCCATTGCCCTCTATAAACATGTACATCCTAAAACCTCCCCATAAACCCTTTTTATCCACCCAATACATAATCTAACAAATTACTTTCATTACGTGCTATATCATACCTTGTACAGTAGGGCCCAACTTATATGGGGTTGGCTCCGGGAAACCTTAAGCAGCCCTTCGCCGAAAAAGCAAAACCCCTTTTTTTCCACTTCTAAATGCATAAAATCCCAGAAAAAACTTACACTAATTTATTTGTTAGCAATAGCTTTAGGCTTTAAAAAACACAAAAAAGTAAGAAAACAGGGGTCCCTTATTATTTTACCAAAGTATGCTTGTAACGTTTTTTTTAAAAAAATTTTAAAAAAAATATCATAGATAAAATTAATGAAAATATATTTAACGAAAAATAAACTTTTAATTTCCCAAAATTGATTATTATTAGTATTTACGTAATTTTTTCCCCTCCCCCCGGCCCACCAAAATACATAGCTTTGTAACGTGTTTCTTATATAATTTTTAAGAAAATATCATAGATGGATTAATGAAAATGTCTATATTAACATAAAGACATTTAATTTCCTAAGAGTGATTTATTAGTATTAAGTAATATTTTCCTCCGCCCGGCAACCACCTACATAGCATATAAAAAAAGCATATAAACAGCATGTTTATATGGTATGTAACGTGTTTTTATATAAATTTAAAGAAAATATCAGATGGATTAATGAAAATGTCTATATTGACATAAAATTGGGCATTTAACCCATGACTGTCGCAACCCCTAATCCTGAGTGCTCTCCTGTTGTCGCAAAATTTAAAAAAAAAAAAAATTTTTATGAAATGATAGAGAATCTTTTCCCCCATGGTAATGACACCAAAAGTATGAAATTTGATTGAAAACTTAGAGTTAGGCTTTTGCAGTTAGTGATCTCGGGGATATATTTCGCATCAGCAATTTCCTGACTTTGAGCCATATTTTCGGCCAATTCCATTGTTCCAGCGACCAAACTCATAGCTATTTCTTTAGAACTCCATTTGTTCTATCGATTGATAAAGAAACCACCAATTTACCGATTTCAACTACCCAATAAAGTGGTCAGAAATTGGTAAATTTTGGGCCCAAATTTTATGCAAAATAAAAAAATTGTCAATTATCAAAAAGGGTCCAGAATAAACAATGCAGACATTCCTCAATAAAATAAGATGTTATCTGTTCATTAGTCACATCTTTAGACCCCTCTTATATTACTCTTTTCTTTCTATTTTGATTTTTTTTTCACACAAAAATAGAAGATTTACCGTTATGCAGACTATTGCATTATTGTAAAAATGGTATAAATAATATCAGTGCACTTGTGAAAGAATATTAGACTCACCAATTGATGTGTATTGGACGCATGGTTGATTTGTTTACTCTTGAACATTTGCAAATATCGAACATTTCCCTACTTTGAGCTCAATTTCAAGGTCGTTTTCATCATGAAACTAATCAAAATCATCTATATTTCTTTAGTATGTTTTCCATTCTATCAAATGAGACCATAAAAAAGAGAATACAACCATAAATACTATACGAAAATGCACCTCAAAACGGCGTTTTAATCCAAAAACGGTCTGAGTTTTTTCTCTCATTATGCACTGCGAGCTGCAGGATTTTTTTATACAGCGCACACTGACCACACAGACCCATTCTCTCATATGTGGGCCTACCAGCTTTCTCCCCCTTGATTTGAAGCCGCTAGAATTTTTGAGTATATTACGTCCGATACAGTGGCTCGTAAGACGTATATATACGACAAACAGTCAAAGGGTTAATTTGCCCAAGAGTGATTATTACACAATAGAGAGATGTGCTCACGGAAAATGTAAACAAACCAGGTGGTGCGCGCCGTATCTGAAAGAATCCTTGACTCCTCCACCAGTCTTTGCAACTCCTCCTTGACTCCTCCACCAGTCTTTGCAACACATCCACCTTGACTCCTCCACCAGTCTTTGGAAGTTGAAGACTTGAGATGAATCACAGGGATGTTAGGAAGTATTTCTTCAGTCACAGAGTTGTCAGGAAGTGGAATAGTCTGGGAATTGATGTAGTGCAGGCAGGATCCTTACATAGCTTTAAGAAGAGGTATACAAATGTTTTGGTCATAAATTGAATTTGCCGTATGAATGGAACACCGAAAGGCGAAACGCCGAAAAGCGGGGCCCTACTGTATACTTATTTATCCTCTTTTTCATAAAATATGTATTACTTATTACCAAACCTCTTTCTACACATAGCTCAATTAATTGCTGTTATTCTGTTGAACAGCGGTTTAGTGCTGAAGGGATAGCGTAGGTTGCAGAGATACGGTCGTGGACTAGATTGGCTTTATTAGACGAAGGAGTGAGTACACAATGGGCAGAGTGTGAGGAGACCCGAAAGCCAGACCGCTGTAGGGTAGGATGTTAGTCCTAGGATGGAGGCCATATCTCTGCAACCTAGGCAACCCCTTCGGCACTAAACCACTGTTCAACAGAATAACAGCAATTACAGTGGTGACAGTGGTGGGATACTTAAAGGCTTCCCATTTTCATTTACCCCTGGCACCCCAAATTTACCTACTACTCCCTCCACAACATTTTTACCCACTTTAGCATTGAGATCCCCAACCACAAGTACTCTCTCACTTGGTTCAAAACTCCCCACACACTCACTCAATATTTCCCAAAATCTCTCTCTCTCCTCTACACTTCTTTCTTTTCCAGGTGCATAAACACTTACTATAACCCACTTTTCACATCCAACCCTTATTTTACACCACATAATCCTTGAATTGATACATTTATATTCCCTCTTTTCCTGCCATAACTTATCCTTCAACATTATTGCTACTTCTTCTTTAGCTCTAACTCTGTTTGAAACCCCTGACCTAATCCCATTTTATTATTATTATTATTATTAATAATTTAGGGAACTGGAGCACAGATCCAATTCAAGGTTCCTTGATGCTGGTGAGGGGGGTCTGGATCTAGGGAATTGGATCTGTGCTCCAGTTCCTAAATTAATAATAATAATAATAATGAGCGTTCAGTTCCCTAAAGTATTAATAATAATAATAATTATAATAATAATAATAATGAGAGCTTCAGAACGCCGCCAACTCAGTGCACTATTTTCCCCGCTGTGAAAGCATTTCTCTTGTGTTTGCTTGCATTTTGTGCAGTTATTTTGCCAAATTTCTTTTTCTAACCATGGATCCTAAGAAAGTAAGTGCAAAGGACAGTGCTGAGAAGAAAAGATGATGATGTCCATGGAATTAAAGCTTGAAATCATAGATAAACAAGCGAGGTGTGTGGGTTGAGGGGAAAGCAGGGTAAGCTCGCTCGTAACTTGGATGTTGGCTCGTAACTCATAGCAAAGAATCGACCGAGCAACGGCTCATATCTCGAAAAACTCGTATGTTGGGACACATACATATCAGTGGAGTTCTCATTTTCTTTTCATGCTCCAAATGTCTTTATTCACCTTCATGTATTATTATATTTATTGGCATCATTGTATGTTGAAATTGGTTAATTTTTGTTAATGGACAACAGACTAACTTACTGCTTCAGAATTTTTATATGAACATTAATTTTCTACATATTATGATTAGTATTAGTAATGTAGGAGGCTGTAGTAATGAAGGAGGGTGGAGGCAGTGGAGATACAGTGGTACCTCGAGTTACGATGGTCCCCAAAATCGCCCTTTTATGTAAGTTTATTTTTTTAAATGCTTTTGTAAGTATATTTTTGGGGGTGTAAAAGGACTAGTCTATTTTACATTATTCCTTATGGGGATAAATTCGTTTGGTAATGGCACTTGAACAGCATTCTCGAACGAGGTACCACTGTATCATGTTTGAGGGTGATGTGCCATATGAATATGTGCAGAAAATTAGGAGTGTGAAGATTAGAAGATGATGCGAGTTACCAAAGGAATAATTCAGAGAGCTGAAGAGGGGCTGTTGAGGTGGTTTTGGCATTTACAGAGGATGAAGCAGAATAGAATGACTTAAGAGTATATAAACCAGGGGCGAAAGAAAAGAGGGTAAGGGTCATCCTTGGAAGGGTTGGAGGGAGGGGTAAAGGAGGTTGTGAGTGCTAGGGCTTGAATACCCAACAGGCTTGTGTGAGCATGTTAGACTGGTGTGAGTGGAGACAGGTGGTTTTTATGACTTAATGTGTTGTTAGAATGTGAGCATGGTAACATTTTTGAAGGTATTGAAGGAAACTGGTTAGCTAGAGTTGAGTGAGGGTATTGCATTTCAGAGGAACATATGAACTGTGATGTCATCACACTGCTGGCAAGACAGCAATTGATAGCAAATGTGTTTTCTAACTTTTGGGTCACCCTACCTCGATGGGAGACGACCTGTGTTAAATAGAAATGTACTTTATAAGATGATGTTAGTTCAAATAAATGTTGTTTTGTTGCAACTCATGAGAAGTAAACACAGCATTACTTGACCAGCAGTATGGTGGATTCTCTCTCTCTGTGATGTCATGTGTAGTCTATGATCTTTTCTTCATGACTTGTATTTTTTTTTATTCCTTGAAGCTTTTTCTAATTTAATTGCAGCTCTCTCTAGTTTTTAACACACGGTAACACAGCTGTATATTGCAATGTTGATTGAACACGTGTTACAATATAACAAAACATCAACATTTTGTTATGTACATGTACCTTATTTTAAAGCAATTTTGTCCCTAAAACTGTTCATGGGGTAAGCAGTAGGGCTACCTTCACAGCCCTGCTCTAAGTAGTGACTGGTTTTTTTTTTCTTAAGTACAACAAAGTGCAACTTGCCTAACTTGTGAGAGTAATGGCAGTAAATTGTGTGGTATGCTTGTTGCATGTTGCTACTTGAACAATGAGCTCCTTAGTTATTGGTACATGCGAGGGTTAAAATAATGGTAGCTGGTTTAGCAAGAGTGTTTCTATTAAAGTGCTCTACTACATTGATATGAATTTCTGGTGATGACTTTTTTTTCAATTACATACTTCAGGGTCATTTTTTCTGTCCAATGTTTGTAAAATTTTAGTGCACAGACTATAATATTCATGAGCTTATTTGTACTTTACCTATTTCCATTATATTTAAATTTATCACATTAAAATCTATCATCCAGTTTTACGTCAATTGCTCAACTTTTTTAAATCCTTACTCAAAATTAAGCAGTTAACTTAATGACTTCTTTGTTTGCAAGATTTTAGCGTGTTCAGCAGGTATATTAATATCCGTCAACTCTCATGCTAGCTGGACAGATTGCCAAATAATTTTCTGGGCAGAAATTCATGAGAATAGGTTTTATGTGTAATAACTTTAAAATATTTACTAATTCTGAGTCTGTGTGATTATTTCATGCATCATATTTCAACATATTTAGATCTAATATACTACTGTGTTCTACTTACATGGTGTTTCTTGTATTATTTGAAGTTCAACCCAGTGTTTGGATTTCATGAAGAGCAGGTGAATATAAGACTAGATGCTCTTGTGTAATGCTGTATCAGTCTCTTCTCAAATGCTGTTTCCCACTTCTCAGCCAAGTTCATGAACAGTAAATGATTCTTAATACATTGTTATTACAGTATCCATTATATAGATTAATCTCCCTTGTTTCTACCTGTTTTGATTTACACCCATTTGAAGTAAGAAACATCTTGACACTTGTGTTCATTTTTGCTATGTAGAAGTGCTAATATTCTTCATATATTATTTGAAGCTAATTATTTTAATAAACTTATAGTTTTGTCTTTTAATTATTGAGTTCAAAGTCTTTTTGTGTCCCTGTGTATCTTTCATTGTTTTCTGTTCTATGTTATCTATTTTTTTCTCATATAGTATTCCAGCTTAATTACAAAGTATTTGCTTTTCTTTCCAGTACAGTTTACTTTATGAAGATTAGCAGACTAGTTTCGTTTAGTTGAAGCATGGGTAGTTGACAAGTGGTAAACAGACACATACAGCAAGAGAAGACCTTCATTAGTATGATGTTTCACTTACACGTGCCTTTAGCTCATGCAAGAGAAGCATCATATTAATGAAGGTCTCCTTAAAAACAAAAAAAAAAGGCACAATACCGTGACTGGAACAATACACACACAACCCGCACATAGAAGAACACCCGTGACTTAACCTGATTCCTTCCCCTTCTATCTCTTCCCCCTTCTCCTCTTTCTCCTCTTTCTTCTTTCTCCTCTGGGTTTTCTTTCTTTTGCCTTGTATTTGTCCTTCTTTATTTTATTCTCATTTTTTCCCCTCTGTGTTCTTGTCCTTACCCCATGCGGGCCGACAGCTTTATTGCAGTGCTTCTCTTTCCTAGAATATGACTGACTCTACTACTACTACTTCCACTACCACTACTACTTCCACTACCACTACTACTTCCACTACCACTACTACTTCCACTATTACTCTTCCACCACTTTCTTTTGCCCTCCCCTGTCTGCTGGCCTATATATAACCCCTTCTACCTGTTCTTTGTGTTAGTGTAACTTTGTAAATGGTCCAAGTCGGATCGAAACGTTGTCGTAAGCTCCTCTCTTCTATGTGCAGGTTGTGTGTGTAGTGAAGGTCTCCTTTTCCTGTGTGTGTGTCTTTCTACAATTAGTACAGTGGAACCTCCACTAACGAGTTTAATCCGTTCCATGACCTTGCTTGCATCTGGATTTGCTTGTTTGCAGAGTCAATTTTTCTCATTTAAAGTAAATGAAATGGAATTAATTCGTTCCAGTGGAATTCCAGGTGCCATAAAATACTTAAATAATTTCCCTAATATCAATTCTATGGCTTATTTATCTATCAGAATTCATCTAATATGACATAATAAACAATATAAATAACATAGAAACCTGATATATACTCTAGAATGAATAAAATGTGTCATTATATATGTGGCGGCATCGGCGGCCGACAAGAATTTGTCTGGAGACAGGACAAAATACTCCTTGAATATTTCGCTATCATCAACTCTATGGCTTATTTATCTATCACAATTTATTTAATGTGACATAATAAACAATATAAATAACATAGAAATCTGATATACAGTGGAGCCCCACCTAACAAGCAAAATTCATTCTAGAAGCCTGCTCAAGTGCCATTACCAAACGAATTTACTTCCTTAAGAAATAATGTCACGTAGGTTAGTCTATTTCAGACCCCCAAAAATACACTTCCACAAGCACTTACAATATTATACTTACATAATTGTACGATTTCCGGGGTGCTCGTTAGGCGGGGGTCCACTGTATACTCTAGAATGAATAAAATATGTCATGTGACAAGTGGAGGCAGCCATAACCGCTCCAGCATTGTTGTGATATTCACTGCCATCTAGTGACGGCCTTTCGAAGCCGTCTATTATAATTATTATTATATAGTACATTGTTATTATACATTTATTATTATTATTATTATTATTATTATTATACATTATTATACTATTATTATTATACATATTATTATTATACATATTATTATTATTATTATTATTATTACAACATAAATAATTTGGAATTTTTATTCACCCAATAAATAGATTTACTGTTATGCAGACTACGGCATTATTGTAATAATTGTATAAATAATGTCAACTCATTCATGACTGCATATTAGAATGGAGGTGACGTCATTTATTTACTCCTGAACATCGCCAAAAAATCAGACATTTCTGCTACTTTGAGCTCAATTTCAAGGTACGTACTTTTTTCATGAAACCAATCAAAATCATATCTATTTCTGTAATATATCTTCCATTCTATCAAATGAGACCAAAAAAACGAGAATATAACAATAAATACCATACGAAAATATACCACTAAGTTGCAGTTAATGGCTGAGAAGTGAACTCCGTTATTTATGGTCCGATTTCTTTCATTTTTGGTGTACGTTAAGAAGCATCTTTCCATCACACATTGCCCAAGTTTCAATAAGATAGTCCAACAAACAACTGAGATCCAATTCCCTAGATCAAGAGCAAGAGCCCCTCACCAGCGTCAAGGAACCTTCATTGAAACCCACTCGCATCTGGAAATTTCACTCGCGTCTGGAAGCAAAAAATCGACCGAGCGACTGCTCGTATCTGGAAACACTTGCACGTGGATGCACTCGTAAGTGGAGGTTCCACTGTATTTTATTTACACCTGAGCATTAAAGTTCTAGCTGGTTAGGTTGGAGTTTATAATAAAAACTAATTAACTACAGCCTCTCCTCACTTACTGGCAGAGTTCCGTTCCTAAGACCACAACGATAAACGAATTCATCGCTAATCAAGGAATCACCCCTTGCTGACACTTCAAAAGTGTCGCCACCTAAAATTAAAACATTGTTTTATGTTTGCTGGGGAATTCCTTTCAATCTGTTTTTTATTAACGGTAATACAACATGAAATAGGTCAATGACTTACTTCTGAGATATTCCAGGACACACGTGCATAGCTGATTACTTTGGAAAAAAAAAATCGAGAAAAATCACACTTTTTTCAGTCTTTTCATAGGATAAGAGTGATCTATAGTTACCCTTCAGGCACATAGCGCATAACATTTTCTGTAATGGTCGCGGTCACTTTTTTTTTTTTTATCCTTCCCTTCCCTCCACCCTTCAATACCTCTCTATATAATGTTATTTTTTATTAATTTGGGCGTCTTTATCATGCTTCTACGTTATTTATGTTATACCTAATATTATTCTGGAATAAATATGATACGTAGATAACCTTTATTGATAGTAATACAGTGGTCCCTCGGTTTTCGTGCATCTCCAAACTCGAACATTTATGTAAGTTTATTTTCGTAAGTACTGTTGCAAGTGTATTTTTGGGGGTCTGAAATAGACTAACCTAGGTGACATTATTTCTTAAGGAAGTAAATTCGTTCGGTAATGGCACTTGAGCAGCATTCTGGAACGAATTTTCGGCAAAAACCGAGGGACCACTGTAGTATAATTATACAATATAGTGCCGTGAGTCACTTCTCCACACGCCATGGTGAGCCATGAATTACTGAGAGACCTTCACGTGCCTTCAAAGTCTCAAAGATACTGCATGCCATGGTTTGAATAATTAAAAGGCTCATCATCATTCTTTTTTGTATCTGATCGTAAAACCAGATTGCCAGTAATTTCTCCATTTCATGAATGAGGCCTTTCCGCTGCCTAGTTATTATGGGTTGAAATCCTGTTGATGCTTTCACTGCCTCTTTCACTCTATCTTTATCCTTCAAGATACAGTGGACCCCCGAGTAACGAGCAAAATTCATTCCAGAAGCCTGCTCAAGTGCCATTACCGAACGAATTTACTTCCTTAAGAAATAATGTCAAGTAGGTTAGCCCATTTCAGACCCCCAAAAATACACTTACAATATTATACTTACATAATTGTACGATTTCCGGGGTGCTCGTTACTCGGGGGTCCACTGTAGTAGAAATGGTAGAATGCGCCAGCCTCAAGTCATCAGCTATCACTTACACTTTCTTTCCAGCTTCATACTCGTTTATAATCTTCATTTTCACCTCAAGATCGAGAACCTTCCTTAGTTTCTTGGCGCTTCCTTCAGGTCAAGTCAAGATCTTCCTTTTCGAAAACATCTTGTATTATGGGATGTACAATAAAGTGCAAATTTGTACAAATATGTAGTCTTGGAGACAGTGAAAGCTAGTGTACACAGTGGCTGTAGGAAGGAGACCGAGATGCTTGATGCTGAGACGCTGTGCTGCCCGTTTCCATGACCCAAGTTCTTGTATGGCATAAAATACAGACTCGTGGGAGAACCTGAATGATTAAACTCAGTGAACAAGGTATGTCAATGGTAGTAATAATAATAATAGCCATAAAAATAATAAATAATAATCACTCTTGAGCGGTTTAAATGTCATATGTATTTTGTACAGGTTTGGTAACTGACATTTAAACCACTCCAGAACAATTGTTATTATTATTTATTATTATCATTACAGTGGTCCCTCGGTTTTCGCCGAAAATTCGTTCCAGAATGCTGCTCAAGTGCCATTACCTAACGAATTTACTTCCTTAAGAAATAATGTCACATAGGTTAGTCTATTTCAGACCCCCAAAAATACACTTGCAACAGCACTTATGAAAATACACTTAAATAAATGTTCGAATTTGGAGATGCACGAAAACCGAAGGACCACTGTATTATTATTGCCATCGACATACCTTGTTCACTGAGTTTAATCATTTATTAAGCTACCACGAGAGACTCAGAGAATGCAAACACACCAGCTATCCTCTTTACTGTGAACATCTTTTTATACTTCTTCCATTTTCCTCTTCCAAGTGCTGCTGCATTTCTAACTATTGTGCACCCCATAGTACAAGATAGAAGTGCAGCAGCACTTGGAAGAGGAAAATGGAAGAAGTTCAAAAGAAGTTCACAGTAAAGGGGTTAGCTGGTGTGTTCGTCTGTGTTTACATTCTCTCCGTCTCTCGTGGCAGCTTAATTAAGAAATGATTAAAGTCAGTGAACAAGGTATGTCGATGGTGATGGGTTTATGAAGGATAAGGTTAACCATAGAGGTGAGTGATGCATTGAGGTATCTGTGGAGACAAAAAACGTTATCCATGGAGGCAAAGAAGGGAATGTATAGTGGTACCAACACTTGTATGGGTGTGAAGCTTGAGTTGTAAATGCTGCAGCGAGGAGGCGGCTGGAGGCAGTGGAGATGTCCTGTCTAAGGGCAATGTGTGGTGTAAATGTTATGCAGAGAATTCGGAGTGTGGAAATTAGGAGGTGGTGTGGAGTTACTAAAAGTATTAGTCAGAGGGCTGAAGATGGGTTGTTGAGGTGGTTTGGTCATTTAGAGAGAATGGATCAAAGTAGAATGATTTGGAGAGCGTATAAATCTGTAGGGGAAGGAAGGCGGGGTAGGGGTCGTCCTCGAAAAGGTTGGAGGGAAGGGATAAAGGAGGTTTTGTGGGTGAGGGGCTTGGACTTCCAGTAAGCGTGCATGAGCGTGTTAGATAGGAGTGAATTGGGACGAATGGGTTTTGGGATCTGACGAGCTGTTGGAATGTGAGCAGGGTAATATTTAGTGAAGGGATTCAGGGAAACTGGTTAGCCGGACTTGAGTCCTGGAAATAGGAAGGAGAGTGCCTGCACTATAAAGGGAGGGGTTTGGGATAATGGCAGTTTGGAGGGACTTCTAAACTGTCGTATCTGAGCGCCTCTGCAAAGACAGTGATTATGTATGAGTGAGGTAAAAGTGTTGAATGATGATGAAAATATTTTCTTTTTGGGGATTTTCTTTCTTTTTGGGTCACCCTGCCTCGGTGGGAGACGGTCGACTTGTTAAAAAAAAAATTAATAATAATAATTGCTCTGGAGTGCTTTAAATGTCAGCTACCAAACCTATACGAAATATATATGACATTTAAAGCGCCCCAGAGCAATTATTAATTACATTTTTTTTAATTTTATTATTATTATCACAATCGACATACCTTGTTCACTGAGTTTAATAATTTCTTAATTAAGCTGCCATGAGAGACACCAAGAATGCAAACACACACACGAACACATCAGCTAACCCCTTTACTGTGAACTTCTTTTGTACTTTTTCCTTTTTCCTCTCTTTCCTCTTCCAAGGGCTGCTGCACTTCTATCTTGTACTTTGGGGTGTACAAATATGTAGTCTTGGAGACATTAACTCTTTGGGGGTCGACAGGCCTTCTCGGAAACGTGTTCCTGGGGTCGAAAATTTTTTGGAAAAAAAAAAATATTTTTTTCTTATGAAATGATAGAGAATCTTTTTCCGGTCATAACACCACCAAAATTATGAAATTTGATCGAAAACTAACGGAATTATGCTTTCGCGAAGTTCCCGGTATCTATGACACTGACGCATTGGCGATTTCACCCACTTCGAGCCCTATTTTCGACAAATTCCAATGTTTCAGTCTCCTACAATTATAGCTATTTCGCTAGAACTCCATTTCTTCTATCGATTGAGTACAAGAAACCGCTATTTACCAATTTCATTTACCCAAAATAGTGGTCAGAAAATGGCAATTTTCCAATTTCAAAATAGGGTCCAGAGTAAACACGGCAGACATTCCTGGCACTAAAATAACATGTTCTCTGTTCATTAGCCATGTTTCCAGGCCCCTGTTCCATTACTTTTGCTTTCCATTTTGAATTTTTATTCTCACACAAAAATAGAAGATTTACTGTTATGTATACAACTCCATCATTGTAAAAATGGTATAAATAATATCAGAGCACTTGTGCATGAATATTAGACTTGCCAGTTGATGTGTATTGGACGCATGGTGTGATTTGTTTACTCTTGAACATCGTCAAAAATCGAACATTTTTGCTATTTTGAGCTCAATTTCAAGGTACTTGTCATTGTCATACGAATCAAAATTATCTCTATTTCTGTAATATATCTTCAATTCTATCAAATGAGACCAAGAAAACGAGAATACATCAATAAATACCATACGAAAATCGACTGCAAAGTCGCTGTTTTAATTGAAAAAAACGGTCAGTTTTTTTTCTCATTATGCAGTGTGTGCTGCAGGATTTTTTTTATACTGCACACACTGACCACACAGACCCATTCTTTCATATGTATGCCTACCAGACGTTTTCTGCTTAAATTGAGGCCGCTAGAATTTGGGCGTACTAGTACGGCACCAATCCCTGCTCGTAAAACTACTAGTACAGCACTGACCTCGAAAGGGTTAAAAGCTAGTGTACTGAGTGGATGTAAGAGGGAGATTGAGATGCTTGACGCTGAGACACTGCGCTGCCCGTTTCTGTGACCCAAGTTCTCATATGGCATACAATACTGACTCGTCGGAGAGCCCGTCGTAACTCCGAGTTGTTGGTAAACGAGTACATTGGTAAGTGAGGAGAGGCTGTACTTCAGACTACTGAATTAGCGAACATTAATATATCCCATATTGCCAGTTAGTGTTGGTTTTTAGTAACCTCTCCCTACAAAATATTGACAAGCCCCAAGAAGCTGATGAAGGGGCTGCACCTGAGAAGTGCTCAAGCACTTGATATAATGGATATGTCTCGGTAACTA
Organism: Cherax destructor; assembly: GCA_009830355.1. NCBI lineage: Eukaryota > Metazoa > Arthropoda > Malacostraca > Decapoda > Parastacidae > Cherax > Cherax destructor. Next base: position 25,096 of record WNWK01018793.1, on the reverse strand, counting down.
CTGTGCCCATTGTAAATGCCTATTTGTCCTTTGTTCAAAGCTGGAGAACTCAACATCTTCACCTTCCCTTCCCTAAGTTCTTTAAAAATACAGTGGTACCTCAGCATACGAACAGCTCCCAACTCGTACAATTATGTAAGTGTATTTTTGGGGGTCTGAAATGGATTAATCTAATTTACACTATTCCTTGTGGAAACAAATTCCTTCGGTATCGGCACTCGAACAGCCTTCTGGAACGAATTAAGCTCGTAACCCGAGGTACCACTGTATGTTTATCCATCTTCAAATATTTTCTATATTTTTAACTAATATCATGTATTCCTTCAGTGATGAATTCTTCACACACACTTTCATGATACTTATTTTGTTTTTCTAATCTCAAAGTGTTATGTAATACAGTCTGTTCTTTTAAAGATATGCACATTTTAAAATTAATTATGTATTACTACAGTAGGAAATGGCATCTGATAAGAGATAAAAAAGAAACAGTTGAATTTTAAACTATAATTAGCAGTATGTTAATATACAGCAGATCTGCCTGTTATTTAGATCTTAGTGTTCATGTATTTAAAAGAGGCTCAGGTACAGTATGTACAGTTTACTTCAGTGAATTATGAGTTTTGGATGCCTGAGCCATCATTAGTAAGCCAAATCAAGTAAGCATAGTTTTTAGCTTGCTAAAAAAAATAATTGATATAATGTGTTTTACTCATAGGCAGTTCCCTTAAATTAGTATGCACCTCTTCGTATTGTAGTGTTTATTGTATAACCTTATGGTAATGCAAATATCCCAGAGTTGATATACAGATGCCTTTAATAACTATAATATTAAATGTGGTAGGTAGAAGCTATGAAGAGATATCAATGTTTATAATATGAATTGGAACTGCTTAACAAATTTTAGTATATTCATGATTAAGTCCTGCATTCTTAAATGTGGTGTTGCTTTAAGACTTTTTATTATGTGTTTTAGGATAAGGCAAACTATGTACGTACTGTACTTTGTATTTATATTATTGCATTTTCTTTAAGGACTTTCAAACAGTCATATCATATACTACACATTATACAGTGGTACCTCGAGTTACGAACTTAATTCGTTCCAGAAGCCTGTTCGAGTGCCGATACCGAATGAATTTGTTCCCATAAGGAATAATGAAAATTAGATTAATCTGTTTCAGACCCACAAAAATACACTTACAAAAGCACTTACAAAAATACACTTACATAATTGTTCGAGTTGGGAGCTGCTCGTAACTCGAGGTACCACTGTATTATTGATTTGGGTTTAAAATTCAGTACTATAATAATCATTTAAAGAGCTAAACTGTAAGGATCATACAGTGGTTTAATATTCACTTAACATAAAGCTTCATTTGTTTTATGCCTGATAGTAGTATAGCATCAGTAACACTGCCTGGATATTTAATTTGAGTCATACATAGATACTACAGCACTTTGTCCCAAAGTAATTGTGCTGAACAAGAAAAAAATATATGATTTTCTAAATGTTATTGTGTGTGTGTGTAAGATGCACAAAGTAAGATATTTCTCTTTTCTTCTTTCTTTCAACACGTCGGCCGTTTCCCACCGAGGCGGGGTGGCCCAAAAGGAAAAACGAAAGTTTCTCCTTTTACATTTAGTAATATATACAGGAGAAGGGGTTACTAGCCCCTTGCTCCCGGCATTTTAGTCGCCTCTTACGACACGCATGGCTTACGGAGGAGAATTCTGTTCCACTTCCCCATGGAGATAAGAGGAAATAAGAACAAGAACTAGTAAGAAAATAGAAGAAAACCCAGAGGGGTGTGTATATATACTTGTACATGAATGTGTAGTGTGATCTAAGTGTAAGTAGAAGTAACAAGACATACCTGAAATCTTGCATGTTTATGAGACAGAAAAAAGACACCAGCAATCCTACCATTGTGTAAAACAATTACAGGCTTTCGTTTTACACTCACTTGGCAGAACGGTAATACCTCCCTGGGCAGTTGCTGTCTACCAACCTACTACCTAGATATTGCTCTTGTGTTTACAAAAAAAATCAGAGTAAGAAGTAAGTTCTTACATAATCCCTAAAGAATTTTTTACATAAGCTCATAGTGATTGGCAGACACAGGGTGGAGCCTTCTTGTCTCTTTATGCTCAATGATTCACTCAGATTTACTATTTCATGGAAAGTAAAATCATTATCGGCATAACATTCTTGATGGGAAGGAATTGTCCAGAAAGAATTGAAAAAATTATACAAAGTACAGTGGACCCTCGGTTAACGAATACCCCGGAAATCGTGCAATTATGTAAGTATAATTTTGTAAGTTCTTGTGGAAGTGTATTTTTGGGGGTCTGAAATAGACTAACCTACGTGAAATTTTTCCTTAAGGGAGTAAATTCGTTCGGTAATGGCACTTGAGCAGACTTCAGGAGTGAAGTTTTTACGAAACTCGGGGGTCCACTGTATTGTAAGGAAAAAATGAAGTTTTCCTTCTTTGGGTCATCTTACCTTGGCAGAAACAGCCAGTGTGTGAAAATGCAAGAAAAACTGTAAAGCCCATTTTATGTGCAACATTTTGGGCAAGTCTGAAGCTGACACTGAGATGGGCTGCATTATTTATATTGATGATTTATTGGCAGTATATTATAAACAAAGATTTTAATTTTAGATACAGTACTTAATATTAAATAAGCAATAATTTACACTGTATAATAGTAATCATAATTGAATTTTATAGCTAATACAGTTTAATTGAATTCCTTAATATACGTTTGCATACACGTGAAAGTTAGGCATGTCTTTATAGTTACTTTACACATATATGGGGAGAGGCATAGTGATGTAATTATACTTGGTGTTCAGGCATTGTTCTTTGACTTTTTTCATATTTTTTAATATTGTTCAACCTTTAGTTTCTTTCAGTAAGCTGTTCCATAATTTGCGTCTCTTTATTTTCACTGATTCTACATAAATTCTATAATGTGCATGGAGTGTCAGAGGTACAATATATATTTTTTGTGTTATGCCCATGGGATCTATTACAACTCTCAAGGAATGAAGAGTCAGGGTTAGCATTACAGGCCCCTGAAGATGTAAAAAAGACAGTAGAATGTGTGTATAGGGCTTTTATGTTTTGCAGGTTTACAGATTTGATTGGGGTGATGTATGTTGTCTAAAACTGTGGTTCTGATGGCTAACTTTTTCTGTATAATATCTTGTATATGATAGTTTGCTGTTGTTGATACTTATGAATAGATGTCATATGTGAGATATAGATAGATAAGTGTGTAGTATGGATAAACAGTAATGTGGTACATAGCAAATCTTTGAAAGTACATTTTATTTTGCCATTTATTAGATACTATGTGTGTGCAATTTCATTTAATTGGTGTATGCCTAAAAATTTCCCTTCATTTTTATTTTTTATTTGTTTGACATTTTTCTGAGGATAATTTGGTTGGTTTACTTAAATAATGTATGCATGGTAGCAGGTTTTTCCTGCATAATGTGCCAGTTTGTTGGTTGTCATCCAAGTTCATCATTGACTGTTATTTAACCCTTAAACTGTCCACACGTAGATATACGTTCACTCGCGTAGCTGACCGATTATTTTGAGAAAAAAATAAATTGTTCGTTTACTTTAAAATGAAGAGTGCATTTTGTTTGTCATTCCCACATTTTGTAATACTACACACACTAAGTGCACAGACCCATTCTCTAATCTCTAGGCAACTCAGGCTTATCGTGGCAAGGTTAAAAGCATTTGAAAAAAAAACGTAGATCTACGTTCGGTCAGCTACGCGAGTGAACGTATATCTACGTGTGGACAGTTTAAGGGTTAAGGCACCAAGGTCAGTGTTGGAGATCACAAAAGTTGAGTCATGAAACTTCTCTCTGGAGTTCAGGATGCAGGCAGTTGGGTGGTGGACCCAGTGCAAGCATTTGTCGAGTGTGAACGTCAAGTTCGGCGGCATCATTCCCTTTTCATATTTTTTTTAACCCTGCTTTCTCACTTGCTGGCTTAGCATTTTGGAGCACCAAAGCCCTGTTTTTTTTTTCTCTTTCACTCTCTCTCTCCCATCAAGTGTTCTGTAAGTAGTAAAATTCACTTCTGCTTTTTTTCATTGTGAATATTTTGCAGATTTTGGGAAAAGGTCGAACATTGATATTGGTGGGATAAGAGGCTCACTTTGTCTAACTTGTATGGCAGCAGTGCCCAATCTTGTGTTGTTGTTGCTTTCTTTGTCTAGATTTAGGGAATGTTTCAACCCAGAAACTGGGAGGCACTGAAGTGCTCTTTCAAATCTAACATAAAAGTACTACATGAACAATATTACAAAAAGTGGAAAAAATGGTGCAGTATGTATATGTACTTAATTTATCTGAGCCAGTTGGAGGATGTAGTCTATTGATGGAACATAGGCTACTTGCCCTATAAACTTGTGACCCACTTTTGACCTTTTGATAACTTCATGTAGCAGTTATCAAAAGTATTAAATACATGTACTAATCGACTCTGACATAGCGGAAAATATTAGCGTATTCTTCGTATTCCGAGTTCAGTATAGTACTTAAGAGTCCTATAAGTTATGATAAAAGAAATCATTCATATATTGTGATATTATTACAGGATATACTTGGTGCATCGTTTTCTGTACAGTAAATCTCCATTTTCTGGTCACTAAATTACTGAGTGGATGAGTGAGTATTTATGGGTGCCTTGAATACTGTACTTCCTTCCCACCAGGGAAGGAATTCACTAGCATCTTACAACATGCATGAACAGTGGGAAGTGTGTGAGGGCTGTTATGTCTGGGGAAATTAATGCACGAACCATTTGCTATAATAGTCTAATTTTGTAAAGGCTTGGTAACAAATATACTTGAGGCAAGCAATAAAATACATGTGCTGTGCCCATTCAGATTAAGTTCTGTAATACAGCTCATATCTTTTTGGTCTATGAATGACTTAATTGTACTCTTATTAGATGCACTATATTTTGATGACTAGGCCTGCATGCTCCTTTATATTACATCATGCAGTACTAATTTATTGTTATTAGCTATCAGCATTAAGTATTTTGGTTGTTGAAAAGTAAATCTTTTTAGAATTTTCTATAACTTAAACTGTATAAATGGATATGCAATTATTGTGCTTCTAAAACATCACTATGTTTAACATTCATATTTAGCTTTGTGTGTGTTTTGTTATGGGGTGTAATTTTATTAGCAAATTGTGTGGTATACAATATAAACCAAATTCTAATAGTTTTCAATTATTTATAGACATCACCCTCTTCTGTGCAGGAGAGCATTGATGATGTACGTGTAACATTTTCTGATGATGGACCTCAACAATGCCAGGTTCCAAGACATACAGAAACTCCTCTCTATCTGCCTGGTCATATTCTCTATTGCTTTCCAAGCTTACCAGAAGAAGAGAGGTAAGTACTTGAAAGACATTTAATGCAGTGAATTTAAATATCTTTGCTTCCAGTATTTCTTCAAGAATTTTGTGTCTGTTTTATTAATGTTAAAGTAAACCTGTACTTTTGAGACTGATTATAATAATTTTACGAGTAAATAAATGGGTTTGTCTTGCTTTTTTAGATAGCTTGATATCATAACTTAATAAGCAATGATGTTTCGCTATACAGTGGACCCTCGGTTTTCGTTGATAATTCGTTCCAGAATGCTGTTCGAGTGCCGTTACCGAACGAATTTGTTCCCATAAGGATGAATGTAAATTAGATTAGTCGTTTCAGACCCCCAAAAATACACTTGCAAAAGCACTTACAAAAATACTTACATAATTGTTTGAGTTGGGAGCTGTACGAAAACCGAGGGTCCACTGTACAAGCGAGTTTTAATTCATTGTTGCAGTGACTTCCAACTGTTCATTCAAATGTTCCGTAAGGTGTTTCTGTCATCACTTGTTCTGGCATCCACAGTCTCGGAGTAGGCAATGATGGGAGTTTCTATTGAGAGAATTATGCAATATTTTTAAAATAGTGACCTCTTTAAGGGGGGGCTCCTTGTTGTGGTAAAGAGGCTATTGGTCTGAGGAATTGGACCTTTTAGTCTTCTTCCTCAGACCGAACCTAATTACCCACCAATCCCCCTTCCCTATCCCATCCCCCCTTTCTCTTTCCTCCTCCTCTCCCCATCCCTTCCCTATCCCCTTCCTGTTTTCAGATTTTGGAGTCCTCCCCTCAGACACTCTACTTCCTAGGTATGGGGGAGGGTACCGTGGTCCATCCCATTTCATTGAGGTCCTTGGTGGTGGTGTAGTTTGCTGTGGAATCTGGATCACCTGGGGATGTCCCAATCCCTCTCTGGTTTCCCAGGGGGTGGCTTTCGGGTGACAGGTGTATTTCTGGAAGCTGCATTTTGGATTCCAGGGGGTGGTGGCCAAAGGAGGTATGCTTTGTGGTGGGTATCCAACTGCCTTTTCTTTTGTTCACCGAGGTGGCTTGGTAGATGTGAGGGTGCTATCCCGGATTGCTGGTTTACTGGCATGAAGGGTAGGGTATGGCACGGGTTTCAGGTCGCATCTGCACTACTTGTGGTGCTGAGTTTCTCTTGGGCACGGAGAGAGATTTACAGCCCTTTCGTTCCTCCTAGGAACTATCCCTCCACGTTCCCTTCTTTTTTATTCTTTTATTTATTTTTTATTTTTTTTTCTAAAAAACAAGAAGAAAGAAGTGACATAACCATGGAGTCCCAAATCCATAAAACAGCTCCTCCCAGGCACCTTTCTGCTACCGCACCTTGTTCTGACCCTACCTCGTTATTTGACCATTCTTCGCACCTTTCTAATGCCTCTGTACCTTCTGCTGGTGCTGTTTCGTCACCTGCTCCAGGTACCGAGGTTCCGCCTAACTTTTGATACATCCTACCTCCACTCTTCTTTGACCATGCTTCCGGCTTCTCCCTCTATACGGTGCGATGATTTTTGGATCGCCTGCCCGTCCCACATCGGACCAACTCCAAGACCATTAACTGATGATATTCTTTCACTTCTCACTCTGCCCAGAAAAGACTGGCACGACACTTGCTACCCTTACATGCTGTATTTCAAAACATACAATGGACTAAGTTTTTTACTCTGCGACCGACTTCTTCTACTGACTATCTTTCTGATCATAGTATCAGCAAGGCACTCCTACACCATGTTGGTCGAGATATATCCTTTCATGCTCTCAAGAGCGGTGCACACATCGTCACGGTACAGAATGCTAGCCAAGCTCGTGATCTTTCTCTCCTTGTAACCATAGATGCTATTCCTGTAACAATTGAAAAACATCATTCTCTCAGTTCTTCTAGTGGTACTGTCATTCTACCTCATACCATTGTCCAATGTAATTTCCAGACATATGGTTAGGACATTCTGGAACAGCTTGAGCTCCAAGACCTCCCACTTCTCAATTTTTTTTTTTTTTATTAACACATCGGCCGATTCCCACCAAGGCAGGGTGGCCCAAAAAAGAAAAACTTTTATCATCATTCACTCCATCACTGTCTTGCCAGAGGGGTGCTTTACACTACAGTTATAAAACTGCAACATTAACACCCCCCCTTCAGAGTGCAGACACTGTACTTCCCATCTCCAGGACTCAAGTCCGGCCTGCCGGTTTCCCTGAATCCCTTCATAAATGTTACTTTGCTCACACTCCAACAGCACGTCAAGTATTAAAAACCATTTGTCTCCATTCACTCCTATCAAATACGCTCACACATGCTTGCTGGAAGTCCAAGCCCCTCGCACACAAAACCTCCTTTACCCCCTCCCTCCAACCTTTCCTAAGCTGACCCCTACCCCGCCTTCCCTCCACTACAGATTTATACACTCTCGAAGTCATTCTGTCTCGTTCCATTCTCTCTACATGTCCGAACCACCTCAACAACCCTCCTCAGCTCTCTGGATAATAGTTTTGGTAATCCCGCACCTCCTCCTAATTTCCAAACTCCGAATTCTCTGCATTATATTCACATCACACATTGACCTCAGACATGACATCTCCACCGCCTCCAGCCTTCTCCTTGTTGCAACATTCATCACCCATGCTTCACACCCATATAAGAGTGTTGGTATAACTATAATCTCATACATTCCCCTCTTTACTTCAATAGACAAAGTTCTTTGTCTCCACAGACTCCGAAGTGCTCCACTCACCCTTTTCCCTCATCAATTCTATGATTCACCTCATCCTTCATAGACCCATCTGCTGACATGTCCACTCCCAAATATCTGAATACATTCACCTCCTCCATACTCTCTCCCTCCAATCTGATATCCAATCTTTCGTCACCTAATCTTTTTGTTATCCTCATCACCTTACTCTTTCCTATATTCACTTTCAATTTTCTTCTTTTACACACCCTACCAAATTCATCCACCAACCTCTGCAACTTCTCTTCAGAATCTCCCAAAAGCACAGTGTCATCAGCAAAAAGCAACTGTGACAACTCCCACTTTGTATTTGATTCTTTATCTTTTAACCCCACACCTCTTGCCAAGACCCTCGCATTCACTTCTCTTACAACCCCATCTATAAATATATTGAACAACCACGGTGACATCACACATCCTTGTCTAAGGCCCACTTTTACTGGGAAATAGTCCCCTCCCTCCTACACATTCTAACCTGAGCCTCACTATCCTCATAAAAACTCTTCACTGCTTTCAGTAACCTACCTCCTATTCCATACACCTGCAACATCTGCCACATTGCCCCCCTATCCACCCTATCATACGCCTTTTCCAAATCCATAAATGCCACAAAAACCTCTTTACCCTTATCCAAATACTGTTCACCTATATGTTTCACTGTAAACACTTGGTCTACACACCCCCTACCTTTCCTAAAGCCCCCTTGTTCATCTGCTATCCTTCTTTCTGTCTTACTCTTAATTCTTTCAATAATAACTCTACCATACACTTTACCAGGTACACTCAACAGACTTATTCTTCTATAATTTTTGCACTCTCTTTTGTCACCTTTGCCTTTATACAAAGGAACAATACACGCTCTCTGCCACTCCTCAAAGTAGACACTTATGTCCTACCTGCCCGCAGGCAGAGACGCTACCCTTGCAGTGTAGCTCGCTTAACTTTTGACTACTGTGAGCTTCCGTCCTTGGTTTATATTGTGGGACACCGTTTACAAGTTCGAAAGGTGATCCCTACACTGCAACAGTGTAGAAATTACTGGCGTTTTGGTCATCCAGCAAAATATTGCAGGTCCATGGCCAAATGCCCAGTCTGTGGTGCCGACAACCATACCAATGCATCTTGTAGTCTACCTCCCTCTTGCCTTAATTGTAATGAAGCTCCCCCATCTTACTCTCGCCATTGCCAAGTTTACTTAAATGAGCGAGAAGTCTGTTGTCTCAAAGAGACAGAAGGCTTTCCTTATGCCATGTCAGTCTCTCATCTACACCTCCAGGGAAGACTTCCTCATATTTCTTATTCTCGAGTTACTAAACGATCCCCAACTTCTGGGGTCCCAACTTCCACAGCCTCCTCTGTGGTCACCCCTTCCACAGTCACCCCTGTCTCTAATTCTTTTGCAGTCCTTGCCACCTCATTCTGTTCTCACCTCTTCATCTTCTCACTCACAAGTTTCTATGTCTACAAGACATCACAACAACTCCTCCCCATCACCCCTCTTCTCTGAAGTCTAAAAAATCCCCATTATTAAAATCTCTTTTAACCCCTCCTTCACTTATTCTACCTGCACGTTTTTTCTTTCCAGTCTCTGTGTCAGGTTTTTCACCTCTTACTGGCTTTCTTGCAAGTATGGAGGTTCATCCTCATCCTCGTAAAGTACTTTCCTCTTCTGTCCCCTCCTAAGTTTCTTCCTCTTCTGTCCCCTCCCAGGTCACTTCCTCTCCTGTCCCTTCTCAGGCTTCTTCTCAAGTTACCTCTAACATTTCGTCATCCCCTACTTTGGTAAATTCTGACGTCGACCCTATGTTTACTCACCCTCCTCCTCCTATCTCCAATATCGTCCTACATACAACGTCTTTGTCCTCTGAAGCTATCTCCGAATATAATGAGGAGACTAAGCCATTGATGGACACCGATCCAACTCTTGTTCCTCCTCTTCAATTTTCTCTGTCTGCACAACTCCTTTCTTCGCAGTGTCCCAACCTTCGCTGCTTGTTCGTTTTCCGCTGCCTCCATATGTGGACTTTTCTAACCCTCCTAGTCCGTAGATACCTCTACCTTCAGATTTCTTGTATTCTTCTCTTCGCAAATCATGGCTTATTTACAGTGGAATATCTGAGACCTCAGAGGTAACCCGGGTAAGCTTCAGGTGTTGCTCTCCCAGTTTTCCCATTTGTGTTTGTTTACAAGAACCCAAATTACGCTCCGCTGTTATCCTTCCCATCTCGGGCTATGTTTTATTACAGCCTCTCCTCTCTTAGTGACGTACTCGTTTACCGACAACTCAGATTTATGATGGGCTCTCTGACTAGTATCTATACCTAAATAATGTATATTAGAGCTGATTTCCTCTCTTCTGTTTATTACAATATATGGTACACTATAAACTTTTAAAAATACAGTGGACCCCCTGTTATCGTAATTAATCCGTTCCTGAGAGTGTGACTAAACCCGAATTTGATGATTTCCGAATTCATTTTCCCAATAAGAAATAATGTAAATCCAATTAATCCATTCCAGACACTCAAAAGTATTAAAAAAAATTTTTTTTTTACAGTAAATATACATTTACCTACACACAAAACAATGAGACATGAAGAATAAAACAATAATAACATAACACCTTTATTGAGGACTCTTAGTGTATGGTAGACAGGAGGAGGGGAGAGGATGGAGAAATTACTGTTTGGAAGGGGAATCATCTTCCATAAAGACTTCAGGTACCAAGTCCTTTTCCGGGGTTACTTCCCTTCTTTGTTTTTAATGCCACTAGGACTGCTACAGTATACATTCATTACTTCTTTCTTTCTTTCAACACGTCGGCCGTTTCCCACTGAAGCGGGGTGGCCCAACAGGAAAAACGAAAGTTTTTCCTTTTACATTTAGTAATATACAGTAGATCGTCATTTAGCATGGTAGTTACGGTCCTGAAAACATTGTGTTAGATAATTAAAAGAACTTATGGGAAAAATAGGGTTACGTTCCTGGGAGTCCCCAAAAAACCAAACAAGTTTTTTTTAGACTAACAGATCTTACAAAAATAAAAGTGAATATGTAATTGTAGTTCATTATTGTGATGTATTATGTTGTTTTTACTGCTTAAGACTACAAATGTAACAGAAATAATAGTAGTTACCTTAAATTGTGGGTGCTGGTGTTTGTGGATGATTGTGGATTGCATTATGAGAAGCAGTACAAAATAGCAAACCAGCCATGACGTTTGGCAACTGCCATCCGAAAACTGTCCATGCCTCACGAGCCAAGTCCAGTACATACATGCGAAAAGTCAACCTTGCAGATTACCACCACTCAGGAATCCATCCATCCATCTTGCCAACGAACGCTATGCAGCTGGGTTTAGCCCTGGCTCTTTCTCTCCATCCTATCATAAAAACTCCTCTCACCCACTATTCTTCGTCTATCAAATCTCCTTTTCAACCCTTTATGGGTCTTACCTGAGAGTATTCGTTCGTTCGGGAAGAGAGTGGAGAGTTATGCTGTGGCCCTACTGGGCTGAGGTGGATAGTAGAGGTTCTGGAACTGAAGTCAATGGTTGTACTGAGTGTCTAACTTTAAGTCATTCAGTAAGTCAGTCAAGTCATTCAGTAAGTCAGTCAAGTCATTCAGTAAGTCAGTCAAGTCATTCAGTAAGTCAGTCAAGCGTGTCGCATTCAGTAAGTCAGCAGTCAAGTCATTCAGTAAGTCAGTCAAGTCTCAGTAAGTCAGTCAAGCTTCAGTGCAGTCAAGTCATTCAGTAAGTCAGTCAAGTCATTCAGTAAGTCAGTCGTCTCGAGTAGTCAGTCAAGTTCAGTAAGTCAGTCAAGTCATTCAGTAAGTCAGTCAAGTCATTCAGTAAGTCAGTCAAGTCATTCAGTAAGTCAGTCAGTCAAGTCTCAGTGCATTCAGTAAGTCGTCAGTCAAGTCATCAGTAAGTCAGTCAAGTCATTCAGTAAGTCAGTCAGTCAGCAGTCATTCAGTAAGTCAGTCAGTCAAGTCATTCAGTAAGTCAGTCAGTCAAGTCATTCAGTAAGCGTCAGTCAAGTCATTCAGTAAGTCAGTCGTCAGCATTCAGTAAGTCAGTCAGTCAAGTCATTCAGTAAGTCAGTCAAGTCATTCAGTCAGTAAGTCAGTCACACAAACTTATGTTTACATCTTTTTATGTGTACAAAGTAACACTTCATTATGGCCACGGGTTATGTCTTGTCTAATATCTTTGTTTTCTTCGTTAATTCTAAGACTTAAATGCTTATACCTTTTCTTGCCACTCTAAGCAACACTGGTATGCCTACTGGGTGTCATGATTGTTTGGCAGATACAAGATATAGTAATTTAAATATCAAAACACAATTCACTCTCTCATATTCTTCACAAACACAGCTAGCTTGTAGCAGAGGACTCTTTTTGACGCGTATGAAATACGAATGGTTGGATGGTGGGGTCGGGGGCGGGTGGTGTCCCCGCTGAACAACAACAAGGTGGCCTCTTGAGGGAATAGGAATTTGTTTTTCCTTCCCGCAAACTGTAAGTAAGTTTATTCAGGTATACACAGATGCAGTTACAAAGATTATCATACATAGCAGCATATGTGTAGAGAACCTAGGATAACCCAAAAAAGTCAGTGACTTATTTCGATTCTGTCTGACTTATTTGGGTTATCCTAGGTTCTCTACACATATGCTGCTATGTGTGATAATCAATGTAACTGTACTCACCTAATTGTGGTTGCAGGGGTCGAGACTCAGCTCCTGGCCCCATGTATCTGAATAAACTTAGTTTGTGGGAAGGAAAAACAAATTCCCTTTTCCTCAAAGCATGAGGATGCTTAGGCAGTAAATAACCATGGGCTTACACTTGAAATCACCTGATGCATTACCGCAAAGGAGCAAGGTGAAGCGATCCTTTGCTGTCTTGAAGCCTGGTGCACTTTTCTCTTGCTGACTGATATAAGTTCGTGTTGGCATTTTCTTCTAGAAAACACTTCTCTCGTCAGCATTAAACACTTGATGTGGCTCATAGCCACCCTCAGTAGGACCCCCCACTGACTCAATGGTTTAACCCACCGCGGGCTACCGTGCGTTCAAAATTTTTTCCCCTCCCGCGAACCGTGTAATATCATTTTTACGTCGTGTTAGATAATAATGTGTCGCAATTCTTCAATCATGCAATACCCATAACGTGTAACATAATCTCTTGCTAAATGACGGTCTACTGTATACAGGACAAGGGGTTACTAGCCCCTTGCTCCCGGCATTTTAGTCGCCTCTTACGACACGCATGGCTTACGGAGGAAGAATTCTGTTCCACTTCCCCATGGAGAACATTCATTACTTATCTTAAAATAAAAATATTTGTAGTCTTAATGTAGGGCGAAAGGTGAGTAGTATTTATTTGTAGGAATTCAGTGTAGGTAGCCTGTAGATGTAGGTACTACATGTATGTAGCCCCCCCTGGGCTACACTACACAGCCATATTATTACATCAACATACCATGTTCACTGAGTTTAATCGTTTCTAACAACTAAACAAAGGGAGAAGTAATGAATAATTCATGCCGAGAATTGTAAACAAACGCATATGAAGGCCGGTTACTGCACCAGACGCCAGATTCATAGTTTTCTCTAACGCTGCATCAGAGAAAACGTAATGTTTACTCTCCACTCGATAGCATATAAACATTGCATGTTTATATGCTATATGCTATGTAAAGTGTTTCTTATATAATTTTGAAGAAAATATCTTGGATGGATTAATGAAAATGTCTCTATTAACCTAAAATAAGACATTTAATGTGCCCAAGAGTGATTATTATTAAACATACTGACTCACGAACACGGCATGCCTGCTACACTCAGCCACACGCACTCCACTTTCATATTTTGCAATGATTTCTTTCTTCAATTCTACCGTGTTTCTCACCTTCTTTACCAAAGGGCTGGCACTAAGAGCTTTCTTTGGGTCCATGGTGGCTTATTTAGCAGTTGCAAGCACTAAAACAAATGGAATATTACGAAATGTATCGTATGAACGCGTGGGAACGTCCTCACTGGCTGGTAAGCAATGGCACACTGACTGTAAATGGTGTGTGGGGCCGTTGGGTTGCCGGGCCGCCGCTTGGACATGTTTGGGACGAATGACAATTACCGAGTTAAATGACGATCACCGAGCCAAAAGTATGACGAAAAAACATTACTACAGTATTACCAAAAATTATGAAATTCAACGACTACGAAATCCGGGGATCCACTGTATACTAAAAATGTTATAAATGGTGCAAAGGTGACATTAAAACAATACCAAAAATGGTTGACACAAACCCACTACCGTTATAGTATGCTCCTCACTTAGCGATGAATTTGTTTATCGACGTGGTCTTGGGAACAGAACTCCATCGTTAAGTGAATAGAGGCTGTATATTCATCGGATCGTTTTCTCGATGGAACCTTTAACCCTTTCAGGGTAGAGAGGCCCTCTCCCAAACTCGTTCTCAGGGTCGAAAATTTTTAGGGGGAAATTTTTTTTTTCTTGTGAAATGATAGAGAATATGTTTCCGATCATAATGACACCAAAAGTATGAAATTTGATGGAAAACTAACGGAATTACGTATGCTAAAGTGAAGTTAGCGCTATCGACGATATTTACACATCAGCGGTTTCACCCACTTTGAGCCCTATTTTCGGCCAATTCCAATGTTTCAGTCTACTAAAAATTTAGCTATTTCGCTAGAATTCCATTTGTTCTATCAGTTGAGTACACGAAACCGCCAATTTACCGATTTGAACTACCCAATAAAGTGGTCAGAAATTGGCAATTTGGCCAATTTCACACAAATTTCAAAAGATGCCAATTTCAAAATAGGGTCCAGAATAAACGAGACAGACATTCCTGGCACTAAAATAACATTTTATCTGTTCACTAGTCACGTCTCCAGGCCCCTCTTACATTACTTTTGCTTTCCATTTTGAATTTTTATTCTCACAAAAAATAGAAGATTTTCTGTTATGTATACTACTGCATCATTGTAAAAACGGTATAAATAATATCAGCACACTTGTGCAAGAATATTAGACTCGCCAGTTGATGTGTATTGGACACATGGCGTGATTTGTTTAGTCTTGAACATCGGCAAAATTTGAACATTTTCGCTACTTTGCACTCAGTTTCAAGGTACTTGTCATCGTGAAACCAATCAAAATTATCTCTATTTCTGTAATATGTCTTCCATTCTATCAAATGAGACCAAGAAAATGAGAATACAACCATAAATACCATACGAAAATAGACTGCAAAGTTGCTGTTTTAAACCAAAAACACGGTCAGAGTTTTTTTTTCCTCATTACACACTGTGTGGTGCAGGATTTTTTTGTACTGTGCACACTGACCACACAGACCCATTCTCTCACATCTAGGCCTACCAACCTGTTTCCACTTGATTTGAGGGCGCTAGAATTTAGGCGTACTAGTATGTCAAAAACCCCGGAGCATAAGCCGTACTAGTACGGCCAAAACTCTGAAAGGGTTAATGAAAGTGCACTTCTTAAACACACCGGTATACCATACCATCAGCTCTTTGTTCAAACTTCACTGCCTTACACTGCAGCTTGCATCTACTTGAATAAGTGGTATATGTACAATCTGTTTTTTGCACTTCTCTCCTTCTCAGGCATTATCTATCCCAGATGTTGCATTTCTGGTTTCTTCCTTACCGCCACCCCTTCTGTTGTTCGGCAATTTTAATGCTCACCATTTCCTCTGGGGGGGTCTCACTGTGACTCTTGCATCATTCAGTTAAAGGCTTTTCTTGCTTCTCTCCCTTTCCATGTTTTAAATTCGGGTACTCAGACCCATTTTGACCCTCGTACTCACTCTCTCTTGCATCGATCTCTCAGTTTGCTCTTCATCAACTGCACTAGATGTTACCTGGTCTGTTATCCCGGATTTGCATGACAGCGATTATTTTCCAAGCCTCCTTATTTCTCATTCGTATTCACCACCTCCTCGCAGCCCACGCTGGCAATTTGACCAGGCGAATTGGGACCTTTACTTGTTCAAACTGCTTTTAGTGAGGATCCTTCATCCTCTATTGATGAGCTGTTACACCTCTTCTCGACCTCAGTTTTAACCACAGCCTCTCATTCTATACCCCAAACCTTGCACAAGCAAGAGACCTTGATGGTCTCTTGCTTGTGCTCGTGCAGTACGTTTGAAACGTGCTGTGTGGGGTAGATATCGGTACAGTAGAATTGCAATGAAATAAAATTTACTTTACTTTACTTTAAGCAGACTAGAGCAGTCACCTGCCATGTCATCTGTGAAGCTAAATGCACTTGCTGGCGGGATTATGTTTCTACCATCACTTCGGCAGTCTGGAAAAAAGTACGGAAACTTGAGTGGCAAATAGTCTCCCGACCCGGCTTCCGTTCTTCGGGTTGCCGGTGTTGCTATAGTAAACCCTCTTGACTCTTGACATTGCCACTGAAATCATTAATCACCTTGTCCGTATCTCTCAGGTGCTCCATCTATGCCCCTCATTTCTTTCCTCCAAGTCTGCCAGAGAGTTTGGGCCCCTTAGACTTTTCTTCTAGCAGGGAAGAGTCTTATAATGTGCCTTTTACACTTCTGGAATTGGAGTCAACACTCTTCGCTTGCCGATCATCGGCAGCTGGGCCTGACGACATTCATATTTGTATGCTACAGCATTTACATCAGTTAGGCCTTGCTGTCCTCTTGCACCTATTTAATCTTATTTGGTCACAAGGAGTTCTTCCCCAGCTGTGAAAATCTGCGATTGTTCTCCCTTTCTGTAAACCAGGTACTACGGGACATGATGCCTCTCACTATCGTCCCATTGCTATTACCAGTGCCGTTTGCAAGGTGATGGAACATCTGGTAAATAGACATTTGATGTGGTATTTAGAAATCCACAATAGTCTCTCCACTAGTCAATGTGGTTTTCACAAGGGCTGTTCTACTATTGACCCTTTACTTCGCTTAGATACATATGTTCGTAATGCCTTTGCCAATAACCACTCTGTTATCGCCATCTTTTTAGATCTTGAGAAGGCATATGACACAACTTGGAGATATAACATCTTGACCTATGCCCTCTCCTTAGGCCTCTGAGGCAATCTGCCATTTTTCCTTAAGAACTTCTTATCTGAGAGACATTTCCATGTTTGGGTTAATAATATTCTTTCCCCGGACTTTGTCCAAGCTGAAGGTGTCCCCCAAGGATGCGTCCTGAGCACCACACTTTTTCTCCATGCTATAAATGATCTGGCATCTATTCTTCCATCTATACACACACAACCCGCACATCTAATACAGTGGTACCCCGACTTACGATATTTTTTCATTCCAGAATGCTGTTCAAGTGCCATTACCAAACGAATTTATCTCCATAAGAAATGATGTAAAATAGACTAGTCCTTTTAGACCCCCAAAATTACACTTACAAAAGCATTTAAAAAAATCAACTTACATAAAAGGGTGTGTTTGGGCACCATCGTAAGTCGGGGTACCACTGTATTTGGTCATCACTCTGTTGATGACTTTGCTATAGTTTGTGCAGGTGCTGACTGTCACCTCATTGCAGTTTCTCACCAGTATGCAGTCAACTGTGTTTCCAATTGGGCCACTACTCATGGGTTTCAATTTTCTAGAACTAAAACACCAAATTACTTTTACTAGATGTTTAATCGTCCCTGCTACTCCATTGCACCTATATGGCTCACATATCCCAGAACGTGATACTGTCAGGTTTCTTGGCCTTACGTTTGACCATCGGTTATCCTGGAAACATCACATTACCTCCTTGAAGGCAACTTGTCATGGCTGGCGGAACCTCCTTAAAACCCTCGCTTATCTTTCATGGGGGATGGGGCTGACCATAGAACTTTCCTTCATCTGCATTCTGCCCTGATTTTATCAAAGCTAGATTATGGTGACCAGATACATTCAGCGGCTTCTCCTGCAATTCTTTCTAGCCTTGATCCCATCCATCACCAGGGATTACATTTATGCCTCGGTGCTTTTCGCTCTTCACCTATTGAGAGCCTCTATGCAGAGGCGAATATTCCATCCTCAACAAATTGCTGTGATGCTTATTGCCTCCGCAGTTTTGTTTGCTCTCATGACCTCCACAATCCTTCCATATACGTACAGTGGACCCTCGGTTTTCGTTGAAAATTCTTTCCAGACTGCTGTTCAAGTGCCGTTACCGAACGAATTTGTTCCCATAAGGACAAATGTAAATTAGATTAGTCATTTAGTGAATGTAACCTGACCTGGCTCGCATGGGCCAGTAGGCCTGCTGCAGTGTTCCTTCTTTCTTATGTTCTTATGACCCCCAAAATTACACTTACAAAAGCTCTTTCAAAAATACACTTACATAATTGTTCGAGTTTGGAGATGAATGAAAACCGAGGGTCCACTGTACATGTATAGGATAGTAACGGATGTTAGTAGAAGTTCCTTATTTGTTTTTTGCCTGTTTACTCCATCCCTTTTCTCTTCATGTACATTCGCTCTTGTCTTCTCTTCAGTTGCTGCCTTTCTATGTTCATGTAGCATCTAGCTTTTCCCTTTGACCTTTCCCCTTGGGAAGTTCCAACGGTTTGTGTCTGTTCTTCCCCACTGCCAAGCACAAAAGCCCAAATACCTACAGTTGCTTCATGCTTTCTTTTTTCTTAATCACTTCTGGTCTTATTCTCATGCCATCGCAGTGTATACCGATGGTTCCAAGTCTTCTGACAGTGTTAGATTTGAAGCAGTGTTTCCTTACAGCGTCATGCGAGGCATTGATTAGCATCAGCTAGCATCTTTACAGCTGAATTGTAAGCAATTCTTGTAGCACTTATCCATATTGTATCTATGCCTGTGTTGCCATTTGTGGTAGTTTCAGACTCCCTTAGTGCTTTGCAGGCTATAAGAAAATTTGATTCACCCCATCCCCTGGTTCTTCATATCCAACTTTGGTTACGCCGTATCTCTAGCAAGCACAAAGATATTGTTTTTGTTGGGTTCCTGGTCATTTTGACATATAGGGCAATGAACAGGCAGACTCTGCTGTGCATTCAGCAGTACATGACCTCCCAGTTTCATATAGAGGTGTTCCATTCACAAACTATTTTGCTGTAATTTCTACCCACCTTCGCACCCGTTGGCAACAATGTTGATCTGATCTGCTACATAACAAATTACATTCTATTAAACCAAGTACATATAGGTTTCTGGCCATCATCTTGTCATCGATGCCGTGGTTGGGAGACTACACTCTCCCGTCTTCTCATCAGACACACTTGTCTTGCTCATGGGTATCTCATTGAGAGGCGCTCTGTTCCACTCTTGAGAGACTTGTCAGGTTCCAGTTTCTGTTAGCCATATTCTGTTGGACTGTCCACTCTATCAACGATCACGCAGAATTTACCTCCAACGTCATCACTATTCTAATGCCCTTACTTTATCTTCCCTCCTTGCTGATGGACCCACCTTTGACTCAGACTCTCTCACTGACTTTTTGACAGCAACTGATGTACTTTACAAACTTTGATGATGCTGCCTTTAGCACTCCTCGCAGACCTTTCTACCTCTCCCTCTTGCTACCCTCTACCCCTGCACTTTCCCCTGCCTGCTTCACTGTATGACCCTACTCATAATACCTCTCCCTCTTACTCCCCAATACCCCTGTATTCTTCCCTGCCTCGCTGCGCTGTACGACCCTTGTAGGTTTAGCGCTTCATTTTTTATTATAATAATTTAAAATAGTGAAGTTCCATTCGTTGTCATGTATAAATGTTGGAACATAGCAGGATGTATGGTGGAGTGTGGTGCTGCCATAGGCCTTCCCAGTTGCCAAGTTTAACCCTTTCACTGTCGAGACCCCTGCTTACAAACTTGCTCTCATTGTCGAAGAATTTAAAAAAAAAAATCTTATGAAATGATAGAGAATCTTTTCCCAATGGTAATGAAACCAAAATTATGAAATTTGATGGAAAACTTATGGAATTACTCTCGCGAAGTTAGCGGTCTGTGATATTTAGTCATCAGCGATTTCGCCCACTTTGAGCCCTATTTTCAGCCAATTATATTGTTCCAATCGACCAAACTCATAGCTATTTCGCTAGAACTCCTTTTGTTCTGTCGATTGAGTACAAGAAACCGTCCATTTACCGATTTCAACTACCTAATAAAGTGATCAGAAATTGGTAATTTGGCCAATTTCATACACAATTCAAGGAAGACCAATTTCAAAATATGGTCCAGAATTAACAATCCAAACATTCCTATTACTAAAATAACATTTTTTCTGTTCACTAGTCATGTCTCCAGGCCCCTCTTATGGTTGCTTTCCATTTTGAATTTTTATTCATACAAAAAATAGAAGATTTACTGTTATGCAGACTACTGCATTATTGTAAAAATGGTATAAATAATATCAGTGCATTTGTGAAAGCATATTAGACCCACCAGTTGACGTATATTGGACGTGTTGACGTGATTTGTTTACTCTTGAACATCGGCAAAAATCAAACATTTCCGCTATTTGAGCTCAATTTCAAGGTACTTAGTCTGTAAACCATTCAAAATCTTCTCTGTTTCTGTAATATATCTTCATTCTATCAAATGAGAGCAAGAAAACGAGAATACAACCATAAAAACCATACCAAAAAACACCGCAAAGTTGCTGTTTTAAACCAAAAACACGGTTGGCGTTTTTTTTCTCATGCACTGCATGGTGCAGAATTTTTTTTATTCTGTGCACAGACATCTCCATTCAAGGCGGGTGAAATTGCAGATCTAGAGAATGTACAGAGCACCTTTACTGCACATATAAGTCCTATCAAACACCTTAACTACTGGCAACGCTTGGAAGCACTTGACTTGTACTCACTGGAGCGCAAGCGAGAGAGATACATCATAATCTACACCTGGAAAATCCTAGAGGGAGTGGTCCCTAATCTGCACACAAATCACTCCCTATGTGTTGCCGTAGCTATTAACCAGTAACAAATCGGTACTTATTGCGATGGAGTGACGTATACAGTTTGTGGTAATACACTAAACCTGTAGTTAGCAGCGGTCGCAATATACACAACGAAAATCAAATATTCCTCCAGTAATCTTCATCTTCAGAAGCCACGGCTGCTCCAACACGAAAGTTATACTTTTTGTATCAAACTGAACACATATTACTGTTAATTATTCTTCCAGTAGTCCTTTTCATGTGCTAGTCCAAAATCACCGACTAGATACGTCCAAAATAATGTGATCCACTAATCCGGATTCGTCAAGAACAAGTGAACCAACGAGCAGCACGGCTGCTCCATCACGCAAGCTATATTTTTTGTATCAAACTGAACACATATTACTCTGTTAAATACTCTCCCAGTAGTCCTTTTCATGTGCTAGTCCAAAATCACCGACTGGATACGCCCAAATAAGTGATCCACTAATCCGGATTCGTCAAGAACAAGTGAACGAACAGCCGGATTCAAACGGATTCGTTGAAAACAAGGTCTCCTCTGACCGGATTCATAGGATGACGGTGTTTACACTCCCTTATTAAACACCCAAACAGAACTACAACAAATATATACAATACAAATAGACAGATCTACCTTAAGGTGGTTATTAGTTAAAATATACAGTGAGCATAAACCGGATTCGTCCAAGAAATAAGTGAACAAAGGACCGGATTCAAACGGATTCGTTGGAAACTGTTAAAAACAACTAAATACTTTGAGAAATTATAGACTAGCTAGCTAGGAGAGTGGTCAAGTGTTGTAAGATGACCACCACCATGAAGATCTGTGTAGTCTGTAGAAAGGGTAAGGGACGAAAACAGGCCTGGATTGCTTGCAATCTCTGTGGTCAATGGTCCCATGGTATATGCAGGGATTTTCAACCAGTGACCACCCTTGACATAAACTCAGAGAGATGTTTTTGGGTCTGCCCAAACGAGATACACCTGTACGAGGTACATGGTATGACAGCTGGGAAAATAAGATGGGTGGTTTGGAAGGGGCTGTCTTAAACGACAGCGCTCCTGAGGGTGCTAGTGTTGTCCTGGAGGATAGTTCTCCTGAGGGTGCTAGTGTTGTACTGGAGGACAGTGCTCCTGAGGGAGCTAGTGTTGTCCTAGAAAACAGTGCTCCTGAGGATGCTAGTGTTGTCCTGGAGGATAGTTCTCCTGAGGGTGCTAGTGTTGTCCTGGAGGACAGTGCTCCTGAGGGTGCTAGTGTTGTCCTGGTGGACAGTGCTCCTGAAGGTGCTAGTGTTGGAGATGAAACAAAAGGGGATGTTAGCACTAGTGCTGAAGATAGAAATGAGACAGGAAAACACGCACCAATAGGGAATACATTAGGGAACACAGTCACAAAAAAACAAAGCAAACACAAACCAGGCCTATGCAAATATTATGCATTTGGTATCTGCAGGCATGGAATTTCTGGGAAAACAGATGGGACATGCAACTTTGACCACCCCAGAAAATGCCGTGCCCATATGACAACAGGAAAATGCAACCTCCCTTTCTGTAAGCTTTTCCACCCTGAAATGTGTCACTCATCAGTTCAGGAAAGACAGTGCTATAACCTATATTGCCAGGCACACCACCTAAAGGGTACAAGACGACACAGAACATCCAGACCATGGGAAAACCTGGGTAGCCAAAGCCACTCCAGAGAGAGGGGTTTTTTAGCGCAAGGAAGGAAAAAAGCTGGCAGGAAATGACAGAAATCGTACACCAACTGCAATCATTTCTGGAGTGGAACCACAGTCAATGGCCTCCACTCCAGAACAACAGATATTAGTGCCAGGAAAAAAAGACACCCCCCCCATACTACCAATACCACCAATCCAGCGACATTCATCTTTGCAAATATACAGGGTCTAAAGCCAGCAACAAACAACAAGATACCTTACATCCGTGGACTGCTTACAGAGTCAAATGCAATGTTTGTGGCTTTCACAGAGACCCACATAAAGGATCACTTGGACAATGAAATATGGATTCCTGGCTACAACCTATACAGATGTGACAGAGTGAACAGGCAAAAGGGGGGTTGGCCTGTATATCACAGAGTCACTTATATGCTCAAAACTACTAAATGCCTCAAATGATGTAGTTGAAGTTTTAGCAGTAAAGATCGAAAATCAAAACCTGGTCATCGTGGTTGTATACAAGCCTCCGGATGCAACGTCCCAACAATTCCAGGAACGGCTTCTGAAAATTGACCAATGTCTGGAAAACCTTCCAGCCCCTGCCCCCAACATCTTGCTCCTGGGGGACTTCAACCTAAGGCACCTAAAATGGAGGAATATTGCAAATAATGTGGTAGCAGAGATAACACCAGGAGGCAGCTCAGATGAAAACTCGCACACACACGAGCTTTTAAATCTCTGCACCAAATTCACCTTAAACCAGCAAATAATAGAGCTGACAAGATTGGAGAATACACTGGACCTCATCTTCACTAACAATGATGATCTGATACAAAATGTTATCATATTAAAAACGATATACTCAGATCACAACATAATAGAGGTCCAGACATGCATGAGGGGGGCCCCAGATCGACAAAATGTGATCAGTCGCGAGGGAGCCTTCTCCAATTTCAACTTCAATAACAAAAACATAAGGTGGGACCAAGTAAACCAAATCCTAAATGATATAAACTGGGAAGATAGCCTAATCATCACGGATCCTAACCTATGTCTAGAACAAATTAACTCTGTGGCACTTGAGGTTTGCTCAAGGCAAATTCCCTTAAGGAAAAGGAGGAGAAGATGTAAACTAGAAAGAGAGAGGCGCTCCCTATACAGGCGAAGGCAAAGAATAACAGAGTGGCTACAAGAGGCCAATATATCTGAAATATGTAGGGAGGCACTGGTCAGACAAATAGCAAACATCGAAATAAAACTAAAGGAATCTTACAGGAATCAAGAAACGCGGGAAGAACTAAAAGCCATAAATGAAATTGAAAAAAACCCAAAGTATTTCTTTTCTTATGCCGAAACAAAGTCGAGAACAACATCCAGTATTGGGCCCCTACTAAAACGAGATGGGTCTTACACAGATGACAGCAAGGAAATGAGTGAGTTACTAAAGTCCCAGTATGACTCAATTTTTAGTGAGCCGCTAACCAGACTAAAAGTTAAAGACCTAAATGAATTTTTTATGAGAGTGCCACAGAACCTGGTAGATGCAAGCCTATCTGACATTACCCTGATGCCACATGACTTTGAAAAGACGATAAATGACATGCCCATTCACTTTGCTCCAGGCCCCGACTCATGGAACTCAGTGTTCATCAGGAACGGCAAGAAGCCCCTATCACATGCTTTTAACATCCTATGGAGAGGGAGCATGGACACTGGGGTCGTCCCGCAGTTACTAAAAACAACAGACATAGCCCCACTCCACAAAGGCGGCACTAAAGCAATGGCAAAGAACTACAGACCAATAGCGCTAACGTCCCATATCATAAAAATCTTTGAAAGGGTCCTAAGAAGCAAGATCACCACTCATCTAGATAACCATCAATTACACAACCCAGGGCAGCATGGGTTTAGAGCAGGTCGCTCCTGTCTGGCCCAACTACTGGACCACTATGACAAGGTCCTGGATGCTCTAGAGGACAAACAGAATGCAGATGTTATATACAATAGAACGTCATTTAGCACGATAGTTACGTTCCTGAAAAAGTCGTGTTAGATAATTTTGTGTTACATAATTAAAAGAACTAATGGGAAAAATAGGGTTACGTTCCTGGGAGTCCCCAAAAAGCCAAACAAGTTTTTTTTATACCAACAGATCTTACAAAAATAAAAGTGAATATGTAATTGTAGTTCATTATCGTGATATATTATGTTGTTTTTACTGCTTAAGACTACAAATGTAATATAAATAATAGTACAGTGGTACC